>JAEIFJ010001800.1:0-178089 GCA_018903435.1 Leucophenga varia
TTCCTAATATTGCTGACCCTGGCGTTACCTCGTAAAATAACGTACCTGGTAACCTAGGTTCCCGTCCAGTGAGTATAAAGGCGGGGCTAAATCCCGTCGACTCTGACACGCTGCTATTAAAAGCTAACGAGAGTTCAGGTAAGCATTCGTCCCAGTGTGTCTGGTTTTCTCCTGAGAATTGGGCAATCATAATTTTAATGGTACGGTTTGCTCTTTCCGTTGGGTTTTCTTGTGGAGTGTACGGCGCAGTAAATTGATGCTCTACTCCTAAGGTTTTGAGATAAGATGCAAACTTACGACTGGCAAACTGTACTCCATTGTCTGAGATGAATTTTTTGGTATCCCTTTGGTCAAAACTCGTTCTCTAAACGCTTTTATGAGTACCTCGGTTGTTGCTTTCCTTACAGCAATTATCTCTATCCATTTTGAGAAACGATCAAAAAAAACTAGAAGCATGTTATTTCCATGTTTGGACCGAGGGAGGGGACCCACGAAGTCAGCACAAATTGTTTCCCATGGCGACTGTGCTATTTTTGTCAACATTTTTCCAGCTTGTTGTTGTTGTGTTATTTTGTACTTTTGGCATGATTGGCAATTTTGAATGAATTTGGATATATCGCGAAATAAACCGGGCCAGTAGTACAGATTAGAAATACGAGTAATCGTTTTCCGTACCCCTAGGTGACCTCCAGTTGCTTGACAATGGTTTTCTTCGAAAACTCGGCGCCTTGAGGATAAAGGTACGCATAACTTCCACGATGTTGTTCCGTCATTCTTGCCAAATTGTGAGATGTGCCTGTATAATTGATCATTCTCAATCATATAGTCTGGGTTTGCGTCAGGATTTTTGTGAACCTCTTGAATCTTTTTCCTTAACCACTTGCACTTTTCCACGTTATTTACTATGGCTGCTCCACCTACTCTAGCGACTGGTTCTCGTGATAATGCATCAGCAACGACGTTAAGTTTCCCTCGCCTGTATTTGACTTCAAAGGAGTATGATTGTAATTCAAGTGCCCAGCGAGCAATTCTCCCGGTCGGACTATCAATCGAGTTTAGCCATTTTAATGCTAAATGATCAGTTAATATGAAAAAATGATACCCTTCTAGATACATTCTCATTTTTCTAACGCCCCATAGTATAGCCAAACATTCTTTCTCGGTGGCGGAGTAGTTTAATTCCTCGTTCCTTAACTTTCGGCTGGCATATGCGATTACTCTTTCGCCCTGGTCGCTCTCCTGTGTTAGTACGGCTCCTATACCGTAATCGCTGGCATCTGTTTGCAGTGTAAATGTTCTAGTGAAGTCGGGGCAGGCTAATACTGGTGCGGAAGTTAATCGAAGCTTGAACTCCTCAAAAGCTTTCTGTTGTTCATCTCCCCACTGGAATTTTTTTCCCTTTTTTACCAAAGCATATAGGGGTCTCGCTAGCTCTGTAAACCCCTGTATAAAACGTCGGTACCACGAGGCTACTCCGAGGAAACTTCTCACGCTTCGAATCGATGTGGGTGTTTCTAAATCGGCTATGGCCGCAATTTTGTCAGGATCTGTGTGTATTCCTTGATTGCTGACTGTATGTCCTAAATACTTTAGCTCCCTTTTAAAAAAATTGCATTTTTCAGCGTTAATTTTTAGGTTTGCTGCTCTTAGACGTTGGAAGACTTCACGTAATTTTTTCTAAGTGTTCCTCCTTACTTCGTCCAATAACAATAATGTCGTCAAGGTAGGCGAATGCATAAGGTTCCATTTCTGGACCAATGACTTTATCGAGTGCTCTTTGGAACGTGGCTGGAGCGGTGTGTAGTCCAAAAGGCATAACTTTCCACTGAAACAAACCTCGTCCTGGAACTGTAAAGGCAGTGTATTGTTTACTCGACTCCTCCATAGGGATTTGCCAGTAACCGTTCTTTAAGTCCAACGTGCTTATATATTTTGCCTCCTTCAGTTGGTTTAGAATATACTCCATACGAGGGATGGGATACGCGTCTTCGATCGAATTTTTATTCAACTGTCGATAATCGATGCACAATCTCCATTGACCGTTTTTCTTTCTGACAAGGACGATGGGAGCACTAAATGAGCTTACAGAGGGTTCTATGCATCCTTTTTCAATAAGCTCGTCCACTTGTTCATTTATAATTGCCTGCATTGCCGGGTTTCGCGGAAAATATCGTTGTTTAATTGGTCGGTCGTCTTTCATCATTATCTTGTGGGTGGTAATGTTACTTGGTCCGGTAATATCTTTGAAGTAATCAATTTCCTGTTCTAAAAATCTCTTAATATCGTCCTCCATGGGCTCTTCCACTGGGCATGATTCCTGTGCTATCCTTATCGTTTCATTTCTTACCCCACTTCTTAACTCACCTGATTGTTTCAACGTTATGAGGCATCCTCCGCAGCTAAACGTGGCCTGCATACTTGTTAGAAAATCTAATCCTAACAGTAACCCATCCATTACGTTTGGTAACAAGAGGAAAGATACCAGTTGGCAGTTTGTTCCTAGTTGCGTTTTGACCTGGATCACTTGGCTTACAATCCGGTGGGAGCCATCTGCCAGTGTGATTGATACTTCAGTCTCCGTAATTTTGCTCTTTTCCTTAAATCTTTCTGCGTACTCCTGACTCATAAAGCTCCGCGAGGCGCCAGTGTCGATTGTGGCAGTTATTTGTTGGCCGGCTATATTTATACTCGCGGAGAGTCTGTGTCCGTCGAAACTTAACGGCTGTATCTGGGACGAGGTTCTATGGTTGGCTCCCCGGTGCTTCCTCGCTCCGCTCCCCGGGGCGTCGCCGTTTCCCGTTCTTTGTCTGCAGCATTCCAATGTTCGAACTCCTTGTTTTCCACAGGACCAACAGAATTTGAAAGCTGGGTTTCTACAGTCAACCCGTCGATGGCCTTCTTGCCCGCATCGCCAGCATGCATTTCGTGGATTTAAAGTATCATTGATACCGGATAGCCGTGCTCTTTGTGTCGCCATCACATTATTTTGAGGCTGCTGTTTGATCGCGCGTAGATGTTCTAGTACCCCGACCATTGTAATTAGTTCCGGAAGTGTATTGAATTCCTTACGCTTTATAAATAACTGCACCTCCGTCTGGCTATTCCGATATATTCTTTCCAATTGTTGTTGCGGTGATAACTCGGCGTGCCGCATCAAGTTTTGAATAGCCAACACATATGTTTTAAAATTCTCATTTGCTTTTTTGAGTCCGTTGCCTAATTTGGTCTTCTAATTGATCGTAAAATCCTTCCGGGAGGAAAAAGTTTAGAAATGATGTGCGGAAGGCCTTCCAATCTTTCCATTCCTCCTGGTTATTCCTCCACCATATAAGGGCGGAACGACGTAATACCTCTGGCATGGCTGTTGCTAGATGCTCCAAGTGAATTCCATACGCATCGGCTAGTTCTTCCATGCGTTCGATGAACTCTAGCGGATCTCCATTGCCATCGAACTCCACCGACCATTTCCGAACGCGATTGATGACATCACCGCGGTTGGCGGGTGTGATTATGTCGTTTCTTTTCTGGTAACCATCGCCTTGAGTATGCTGGCTTGCTATATTGTGTCCCCACGGTCTTTCTGTGCCGTGATTCCCTTGTTTGTTTATTCCTTGAACCTCCGTGGTGGGTAGCTTTACATCTGTATCCCTAGGTGATGTTACTACCAGTGTCACAGGTGGAATGGGGGATACACTCCGGCCATGTAACTGTGCATGTTCCTTAATCTTCTGAAGCTGGTCCTCATTGTAGTCTCCCTCGCGGATATGGGTTGCACAACGTTTTCGGAGGGTAGCGACCGTTCCAGACGAATCGAGTCCAAGCTGTTCCGCTAGTGCTATTAGTGTCTCTGCGCGAGCAGAGTGGATCCAGGTTGTTGATGGTCTTTCCGGCATCAATTTTTGGTCCTGTTCCTCCAGAGTAAGCTCGTCTTTGCTCATCTTGCCTTTTGCCACTGGTTCTCGTGGACTTGATTATGTAATGCAGTTTTAAGTGTTGTTTCCCAATTTCCTAGCTTCCCTTGGTGTTTTTAGAGCGGGTGTTGATTTTTTTTCTGCTCCGTTTAGCCAAGGTCCCTGCTCGGGCGCCACTGTAACGACGTCTTTTGTCCGGGGTATGCTCACCGTCGTCCAAGGTCCGTCATTGACAGAAATTTATATTTGAGACTTAGCTGATTGTACCTGTGGGAAAACTAAGCTTCTTGGGTAATAACTAAAATAAACAAACTTTATTGCTTTATACTGATTATGCTTTCATTTATTCAATTATATTTAAACGTAACTTAAATTAATGCAAAAATAAGGTATCTTACAATAATATATTATGGTCCGAAGATAGTTATCTCCGACGTACATGGGAGTGGCAGAAGGGACTAGCTTCGTCACCCCCTCTTGTTTATACTATTACACTATGGCTACCTCTACGGACAGGTAGCCACCGATCTCGTACAATTACGGACTATTGTACGCACGCGTTGGTTATCACTTCGGACGGATAACCACCGATTACAGACTTTGTACAATTACGGACTATTGTACGTCCATTATAGTTACCTTTACGGACAGGTAGCCACCGATCTCGTACAATTACGGACTATTGTACGCACGCGTTGGTTATCACTTCGGACAGATAACCACCGATTACCGATCTTGTACAATTACGGACTATTGTACGGACGCGTTGGTTATCACTTCGGACAGATAACCACCGATTACAGACTTTGTACAATTACGGACTATTGTACGTCCATTATAGTTACCTCTACGGACAGGTAGCCACCGATCTCGTACAATTACGGACTATTGTACGCACGCGTTGGTTATCACTTCGGACAGATAACCACCGATTACACACTTTGTACACACGCTTACTCTACCTTAGTTACCATTGACTCACCCGCTATGTTTCCTTGTCGACTGGTCGCCACTGCTGCCTCAACTAGAACTGCTCAACTGCTGGGTTTGTTTCCATATTTATACCCATTTGCTGGCAGAGCGCTTCTGTCATTCGGTTCTGCTAGGGATAGCGTCGGTGCATCGGCTTTGGTGACTGTGCGCAGCAATGCACTGGCTTCGGTGTATTTGCTTCGGCGCATCGGCTTCGGTGTGTTTACTTCGGCGCATCGGCTTCGGTGTGTTTACTTCGGCCCATCGGCTTCGGTGCATTGGCAATATTGTTTTGGCGCTGCGTCGACGCATCGGCTCATTCGTTTTATTCTAATGTTTACAATAAACTTACTATATGTATATATACAAATATATATATATATATATATATATATATATGTGTTTAATCAATTCGGTTCATTCCGTTTATTTTCTATAAAACATTTCATTTCTTATTCTAATAATAACCATAAAAAACAATAATTCATTTCATTTCTTATCCTAATAATAATAACCATAATGTATTTGTGCGCCGCTTATGCGTGGCGTCACAACCTCGTATGTTGTTGTGATCATCTAATGGGATATACTTTTTTTCTAAACAACCAACAAAGTGCAAACCCATCTATTCCATACTATGTTCAGGAATCTCCATATTATTTTCAGATTCACCTATTTTAGTTTGTGCGAAAAGAATCAAAATCGTTTAAACTATTTTCGAAGTTTTCTTAATTCTTTTCAATTAATATTATAATTGAGATAATAAGAAAGAATCTCAACGACATTAGTATTTGAGGACTCTTAATTAAGTCGTCTAATGATGTGGAATAGTAGAACAGATAAACAATCAATAAATATCTGATTTCCTTTCAGGAAATATTGAATCACTTCTAAATGAGCGTCTCAAAAGGTACTATTAAAACAAGGAAGAACGTTAACTTCGGTGGAACCGAAGCTGAAATACCCGTTACACAACACTTTTAATAGTTTATATGTTCACCAGGTGCTTAGATTAAATATCACGATGAATTTGGTCAAATTTGTATGGAGGCTTTATGTTATATTAGCCCGATCCTTACCACATCGATAGTGTTCACTTAGGCGGACATTGGAATAGATTTTACCAAATTTTAATTGGATTCATTCAGAAATAATATATGTTTTCATACAAAACTCGAAAATGGGCGGTAAGTTTGTATGGATGCTTTACCTAAAAATGGGCGTGGCGCCTTAGATTTGACATTGGATGACATAAGAAGTGTTCTTACCCTATTTGGATTGAATATGTTCATAAAGAATACGTATTTTCATACAAAAAATCAAAAAAAGTGATAAGTTTGTATGGGGGCAATATCTGAAAATGGGCGTGGCAACATTCTTTTGATATTGGATGCCATTAAAAGTATTTTTACCCCATATTGTAGTAAAAGCATTCATAAATAATAACTATTTTCATACAAAAAATCGAAAAAAGTGGTAAGTTTGTATGGGGGGCTTGGCACCTTGGTTCTGACATACAAACTAACTAGGAGCACAAAAAGCTTAAGTTTCAAATTTCAGGTCAATTTCTTTAAAACGTTCCGAGTAACACTCATCGCAACAGACAAACAGACGGACAGACAGACGGACATGGCTAAATCGATTCGTCTCATCGAGCTGATCAATAATATATACTTTATGGGGTCTTCGATGCCTCCTTCAATGCGTTGCAAACTTACATATATCATACTGATTCTTTTATTAAATTAAGTGTTTCCTATTTGCCACAAATTAATCAAATTTATGTCGTTCTTTTGTTTTTTTTTTTTTTGCTTTTCAGAGCAGCTGCAGCTGTTTTTAAGGGAGAACAAATGTCATTTGTTGCGTGTTGACAAGAAGCTTTTCAATCGCATATTGCGTGATGTGGAAGCAAATACGAGCCCCAACCAGTGTTGCCATTTTAGCTTATTTAAGCTAGATTTAGCGTATTTTAACATCAAATAGCTTGAAAAATCATTGAAATGCTTATAGCTTGAAATCTGGCTTATTTCAAATTTCATTTAGCTTATTTCGGCCCAAAAAAATTAGAACAAAACAAGGACAAAACTCATATTTGTTGTTCGTATTTTAGTAATTTTTAGTTTATAAATTTCGGTCACACTGCAATTTTGCACATGATTTTAAGTTTATAAGTTTCGGTCACACTGCAATATTGCACATGTTTGCAAACTTTCTTAAAATGCCAAAAGTGAGCTATAAGCAAAATTTTCGTTTTTCGTGGCTAAATTTCAACGAGTTTAAGAAGTGGCTACGCAAAGTGCCAACAGACTACACAAAAGCGTACTGCTGCTTTTTTGTAAGGCAGAGATTGGGGCCATTGCTAGCGTGGCACAAACTAACAAAATACCTTTTGTTAGAAAGTCTACAAAAACAGAGAAGCAGGACGCTGCACTTTGTTTGTACATTGCTGAGTATAGTATAATATAGTATTTTCAAAATTAATTAAATAATAAACAAAATATTATTATTGTCGAAGAATTGCTTTATAAGAAGACACCCTACAAATGCAACAAAAGATAAATGTTTGATTTATAATTTTAAAAATTATAAATTTGTATAGAATAGTATAGTATTGTATTGTATAGTATTATATATAAATATCAATAAAATTCAAAAATTCACATCAAAATATGTTTTTTAATGGTTAGATTTTTTTATAAGCTTTTTTTTTTTTTAACTTTTAGCTTATTCTAGCTTATTTTTTCCTTCAATCTAGCTTATGGTGGCTCCCAAAATCTGGCAACAGTGGCCCCAACCACTAATAATTCGAACAGCATGTTTTTTTTGGAGTGCGCAATGTTCAACACAATATATTGTCAATACTACTAAAGATAACGCAGGCCAATTTATTTTTTCTTAAAGAGAATTTTATTCTCTTTACGATGAAAAAAAAGTTTGGTTCTATTTCCAACAACAACAACAATATGAGTAATCTATTGAAACGGTAAACTTAAGAGATAAGAAAAAAATTACCACTATTAATTCGAACGCTGCGTAAGCTTATCTTTATCTCAAAAGAAGAGCAAGACAAGAGTAACCAATGTAAAAGAATCACTATCTAGTTATAATCTGACAATAATAATACAATACAGCATGCAAAAAAATGCAAAATTGCTGCAGATCAGTATAAGTTTAGCAACGATGGTACGCGGTAAGCCAATTTGCAACGAAATCAGAGTACTGATTAGAGATTATTTTAAATCTGGGAAGACAGTCACGGAGATCAGCAAGCAATTAAATTTGTCTAAGTCGTCTGTGCATGGGGTGATAAAAGTTTTCAAAACAACTGGAAATATAGAAAATAACATTAAAACAAGAAAAAAAGTTAACTTCGGTTGGACCGAAGTTTATACCTGTTACACATCATTTGACGTTGATACCCCTTCGTGTGCAGCATTTGTATTAAATTTTATTTCAAAATACTAAACAAATTAAATATACTCTTAAAAATTTAGGAATTCGCGGTCCGATTTGGACCAATTTTAAACTGAAGATTTGTCATGGTATAAGAAACATTTTAACCATATTTGAAGCCATTCGCTTTATAAATACATTTTTTCATATAAGAACTTGAAAAAATGTTGTACTTTTGAATGGGAGCTATACCTAAAAGTGGGCGTGGCACATTGATTTTAACATAGAAACTACACAGGACCTAGAAAAGCTTAAGTTTAAAATTTCAGCCCAATATCTTTAAAACTGAGCGAATAAATCGCGCAGCAACACACAGACAGACGGACAGACGGACGGACGGACAGACGGACAGACAGACGGACATGGCTAAATCGATTTGTCTCGTCGAGGTGATCAAGAATATACATACTTTATATGGTCTACGATGCCTCCTTTAATGCGTTACAAACTTTCCGACAAACTGAATATACCTGTTTACACTAGTGTAACAGGTATAAAAAGAGACCGAACTTCAGCAATAACCCCCGCGACAAAAGAGAACTGGCCAAAATTGTTAAGGCAGATCGTCGCCAATCTTTAAGAAATTTGGCTTCTGAGTGGTCACAGAAAATTGGCAAAACTGTCAAGCGAGAATGGACGCGGCTGCAGTTAAAAAATATTGGATATGGTTTTTATAAAGTATGTTTTGTTATAACCAGTGCATCGTACCCAATAACTTATTTTATTCATAGGCCAAGGAAAAACCCTTGCTTACGCTTCGTCAAAAAAGAAGCGTTTGCAATGGGCTCGGGAAAGGATAACTTGGACTCAAAGGCAATGGGATACCATCATATTTAGCGATGAAGCTAAATTTGATGTTTGTGTCGGCGATACGAGGAAACGAGTCATCCGTAAGAAGGCAAAACATACCATAAAGACTGCATTAAAAGAACAGTAAAGTTTCCTGCAAGCATTATGGTATGGGGATGCATGTCTGCCAAAGGATTAGGAAAACTGCATTTCATTGAAGGGACGGTTAATTCTGAAAAATATATTAATATTTTAGAGGACAGCTTGCTGCCATCAATACCAAAACTGGCAGATTGCGGTGAATTCACTTTTCAGCAGGACGGAGCATCATCGCACACAGCCAAACGAACCAAAAATTGGCTGGAATACAATCAAATGGAGGTTTTAGATTGGCCATCAAATAGTCCAGATCTAAGCCCGATTGAAAATATTTGGTGGCTAATGAAAAGTAAGCTTCGAAATGAACCACAAAGAAACATTTCCGACCTAAAAATGAAGTTGCAGGAGTTTTGGGACTCAATTTCTCAAGAACACTGCAAAAATTTATTAAAATCAATGCCAAAACGGGTTAAATGCGTAATACAGGCCAAAGGCGACGTTACACAATTCTAATGTTAATTAAATTATTGTTTTAAGTATGATAGTAAATCATATTACGCAGCGTTCGAATTAATAGTGGTAATTTTTTTCTTATCTCTTAAGTTTACCGTTTCAATAGATTACTCATATTGTTGTTGTTGTTGGAAATAGAACCAAACTTTTTTTCATCGTAAAGAGAATAAAATTCTCTTTAAGAAAAAATAAATTGGCCTGCGTTATCTTTAGTAGTATTGACAATATATTGTGTTGAACATTGCGCACTCCAAAAAAAACATGCTGTTCGAATTATTAGTGGTTGGGGCTGTACATTGGGGCTACTGGAACACGGCAAAGATGTGCTAGTATTGGAACGAGTCGCCAAACAACGTGGTCAACATTCAGTATTCAAGTATGTCTATAAAAACGAAAGTTTTATAATTAATGCATTGACAATAAAATTAATATGTAAATTCGTTTGATTTTATTTGTGATTTAATTTATTTTTCTTTCTTCTAGATACACGGTCATGTCTGGTACACCCGCTAAGATGCTGGAACATCTACTGGAGACGCGTCTGAGAATAAATTTATAAGAATAAGAATAAATTTATACATCTAAGAATAAATTTATACATCTGGCTACAACAACATTTTGTACTTTTTATAACATCGATAAAGGAATAAAATGTATTTAAGAGAACAATTTCTTTAAATTATAAATAAAAACAAAATGAGATCTATGAAGAAGTTATCGTGAATAAAAATTTCTTTATTAAATGAAAAGTGTTTTTATTAAAAGTGCGGTAAGTCAGCTGATCGGATTCTTTTTAGACGTCGTCTTGTAGTTTGTTGTAGTTGTTTGAATGTGACGAGATTTTGGTGTGGTAACTTCTACTAACTGCTACTATTTTGTCTTTAACGGTGTAAATTTTGAGATCTCTGTGAATATATGCGTTAGAAATATACCATTCCGCTCTTGTAATTTGTCGATGTATTTTTGACTGCTGCCGTTGTATTATATTGATGTTTGATGTTATGGATGTACTCCAAACTTAAAGGCCGTATGTCCAAATTGGTTTGATGATGCTCTTATACAAAAGAAATTTATTGCTTATAGAGAGCTTCGATTTTTTATTCATAAGCCAGCTCAGTTGAATATATTTCTCTTTTATTTGATTTCGTTTTTTTTTTGTCTATGTGTAACTCCCAAGTTAGTTTATTGTCTAGGTGAATTCTCAAGTATTTGGCCGATTTCTCAATAGTTTATGGTCCATTTATGAAACCATTTGTTGTGGTTATCAAGTATGCTTTAAAGCTTGTTGGAGGCTGTAGCTACACTCATGGACAGAAAAATTGGTGTGAGCTCGAAAATTAAGTAATTTAAAAAAAACAAGAAAAAACGGTAACTTCGGTAGAACCGAAGCTTAAATACCCGTCACACGAATCTTTTAAGAGTTTATGTGTAATAATCAGTGGTCACCCAAGTTTACACACAATATTAATTTCAAATTTTGAGTTAAAAATACAGATATGCTTTACAACATATTTCTCCAAAATATATAGAAATGGGCGGTAAGATTGTATGGAAGAAACACCTAAAAATGGGCGTGGCACCATGATATTGGAAGAGTTTTTACCCAAAATACAGTAAATAATAACCATTTTCATACACAAATTCGAAAATGGGTGGAAAGTTTGTTTGGGGGCTACACCAAAATATGGGCGTGGCACATCTGATTTGACATTGGATGACATTAGAATGTTTTTAGCCAAATTGGAGTGAATATATGCATAAATAATAACTATTTTTATACAAAAATCGGAAAAAACGGAAATTTTATATGTGGGCTATGCCTAAAAGAAGGCGTGGCATCTTGGTTGTAACACTGGATGCCAAAAGAAATGTTTTTACCCAATTGGGAGCGAATACATTCATAAATGCTTAGTATTTTTATACAAAAAAATCGAAAAAAATGGTAAGTTTGTATGGGGGCTATACCTAAAAATGGGCGTGGCACTCTCATTCTCGAACTTAATATAGTCGTTGCCGAGAAAAGCTTAAGTTCCAAATTTCAGCTTAATATCTTTATATCTTCAACAAAAAAGATGCCTAGAAATATACAGACAGACAGACGGACGGACATGGCTAGATCGATTCGACTACTCAATGATATTATATATGTACAGTAAAAATTTTAGCTTTCTCCGTTTTCTTTAGCCGTTTGCCAAAAAGTCCGATCGCCTGAAATCAGTCAGTCAGTCAGTTCGTCAAAGGGATCGGAGAGATTTTTACCGATCCTGAAAACGCTTTGAATGTTTGTCAGCGTCATTATACAGAGGCGAATGATTTCTGCAGGGATCCTTAATTTAGTCAGTGCTTTGATGAACTCTGACCTTATTGGCGTGTCGAAAGCGGCCTTGAAGTCGACAAAAAGGTGGTGTGTATCGATTTGTTTGTTTGAGATTCCTCGCCGCCGGTCTTTAATAAGTCTGCGGAAAGTTCGTCTGCTTCTGCCGCTTTGTTATTGTTAAGCCTACTTATAGCTTCTAAGACCTCGTCATAGTCTGGGGGCTCTACAGGAGCTCCATCCTCCGTCTGGGGAACTAGATATTCATCATCTACGCTGGCGGATTTAATTTCGTCCTCGCTTCCAAGTAGGGCAGAGAAGTGGTTCGTGAATTACAAAAGCGACTCCTAAACATCTGTCAGCATGCATCATCTTTACAGAATGATGCTCCTAGTTTGACGATAATAAATAAAATGCAATTTAGAATTAAATTTTGAATTTAGACAAATTTACTAAACTTATTTTTCCAAAACGAGTATAAAATAAAATTCAGATAGACCCTAAAATTCAAATATTTGAATCTTTTTTTTTTTTTTTTTTTTGAAGTATTTTTAATTTTTTTTGGATTTGATGATTTTTTATTTTTGATTCCGATTTTACTGAATAACCGATTTCGAGAGGGTTTCAGTATTTCACCCAGCGTGGTGTGGTCGGTGCCGACTTGATCTTGTCTTTAGAAATGGATCGCGGTGTCCTGGGCTTAGGTTCTGAACCGGTACCAGCATTCAGACGGAGTTTTGCAGAGTCAGCCACTTTGATTTTTGGCACAGTATGTGGCTTAGTGCTGCATAATTCTATTTCGGGTGTAAATGAAATGAAAATAGTTTTATCAAATAACTTTTGAGCGCATTTTCACACAGATCCGCTTTAGAAGAAGTCTGATCTTGAAACTGTTCAATTCTTTCGTTCATACGCATTTGATGCATCGTGACACCTTTTTCAGTGTTTTGTACTACTCGGGAAATCTTTTGCGGTTCATATTGTATGACTTCTTTTATGATATATTTTATGTCTGCATTTTCGTCGTTTTTTTTTTTTTTGTTTTTGTTCACATTTTGCATGCATCTCTGATCATCCGCTTCGTCAGTTGTAAGCTTTGGACTCTGTTCTACGCGAACACCAGCTTCAACTTCTTCCTTGGCTTGTGTTGGGCATCTTTGTCGATGAAGTTGTGAATGTTTTTTTTTGTCACCAATCGTTTCTGCTGCTCCTGGTTCTGCTGCTCAATCGGAACGACATTATCATCGCTTCAAACGATTCAGCTCTTCCTGCAAACCTGCGTATTCATCCTTTAAAACGTCTACTCTCGCATATACTGCGGATACTTTCTGAAAAGAAGTAAGTAAATTATTTAAACGGATTAGATACCCCCAAAACTGATCATTTAAAACGCCTAATCTAAGAGTAAATCGTTGAGACGCCTGTTGGTTTTCCTGTGCGTTCGCTGGTTCGTCCGTTCGTCTGTTGTGAATGACACAGCCTATACCAGATGCATGTTCTGCCGGGAAACTTACCATCTCAAATGCCGCCCACCATTTCCATGTCCGCTTATAAATGCACACAGAAGTTACCACGATTACGCCTATCATACCGACCAGCATCATCACAAGCTGCAGTTTGGAGAATTGTGTCCCGAGCCAGTAAAAGTTTATCACGCTCCAGCAGATTGTTTGGAAATTGTAGCAAAACGATGTTTGCCTAAGAGCTACATCGAATGGTACCTTCTCCATTACCACTTCGACTTTCAGATCACAAAAAATAAATAAAATATAAAATATATTTAAAAATATAAACTTGAGTATTGTTCACTGCTACGTTATGAAGTAGAATGAGGAAAAGGCTGAACTGAATATGAACGAAATACGAAAAAAAAAAAATAAATGAAAAAAATATAAAGCCTACTACTTTTTCTTTCATTTTTCTTAAATTTTTATTTTGATCAGCTAAATTTGACCGACTTGAAACGAAATGCAAATTGAGTCAATGGAAGCTGAGATCTTTCCAATTGAGATGCAATCGGACGTATGGTAAACCGCAGAAGGAGTATCTTAAATTGTTTTAGAAAATAAAATTATTAATTTTTCAATCTTATATCAAGTTACGTTAATTTAATAATTGGCCTCTCATAAAAGGCAGTTTGTATGTCAGAACCAAGATGCCACGCCCATTTTTAGATATAGCCCAAATACAAACTTACCATTTTTTTCGATTTTTTGTATAAAAATAGTTATAAGTTATGAACGTATTTACTACAAATTGGCTACAAAACACTTCTAATGGCATCCACTATCAAAAACAAGTTGCCAGTTCCGGTGCTACCGAAGTTAATATTTTTGATGGTTTATTTTTTTTTTTTTTTTTTACAGACGGACACGAGCTGATCAAGAATATATATACTTTATGGGGTCTACGACGTCTCCTTCAATGCGTTACAAACTTTCAGACAAAATGAATATACCCTTCACACTATGTGTGGCGGGTATAAAAATGTTAAAGTCATGTCTCATATGCAATGTTTTATTTAATTTGTCTGGCAACACTATTTTTTAATAAAAAGCGGAGGTTCCCGACTTAATCATTCGTACAGGCGAATGTTTTGGCACATTTTTTTGTTTACATATATATAAGTGGCACTACAGCCAGTTGTCGGCCTTGGCATCACATAAGATTCGGCACCAGCGGTTGTAATCCAGTGCCTCATCATACCATCTTGGAATTCCGATCCTGCGGATGTCATTTAGAACCTGGTCCTCCCAACGCAGCGGCGGACGTCCTCTCTGCCGCGCCCCTCCGATTCGATTCACGTTTTGCTTCCACACTTTTCTTGCTGGAACTTCTGTGTCCATCCGACACAGGTGACCAGCCCAGGACAGCCATTTGTATTGGATGTTCCTGACTATGTCGATGTCAGCATATAGCTCGTACAGCTCATCGTTCGTGCGCATACGGATGTCATTTTCCAGTCTAACTGGACCAAAGATTCTCCGAAGTATCTTCCTCTCAAATACGCCCAATGCCGACTTATCCGATTCTGTCATGACCCATGCTTCAGAGCCATACATCAGGACCGGCATTATCAGCGTCTTGTAGAGTTTAATCTTTGTTTTTCTGGATAGCACTCTCTACTTCGCATCTGCTTACCGAGACCAAAATAGCTACGGTTCGCAAGAGTGATTCTTCGTTTAATCTCCTGACTGATGATGTTGTCGTTGTTTACATCTGAGCCCAAATAGATGAAGTTTTCTACAGCCTCAAAGCTGAAGTTCCCTGTACTCAAAGACCGTCTGCGACGTGCAGATTGCCTTCGAGTGGATACCAAGTACCTTCGTCTTGTTCTCGTTGACCGTCAGTCCCATGGGACGACATTCTTTTTCGATGTCTGAGAACGCGCCGGTGATCGCTCGAGCATTTTTACCGATAATATCTATGTCGTCGGCATATGCGAGCAGCATAGTTTCTTTATAGAAATTATTGCCCGTCCGGTCGACGTTTGGGCATCGCCTCAGGATGTACTCCAACAGGAGGTTGAAAAAGTCGCATAGCACGCAAAGTATCACCCTATCTGAAGCCTCTCTGGTGTCAAAGAGGGGTCGGAGAGATCTTTACCGACCCTGACAACGCTTTGGGTGTTTTCCAGCGTCATCATACTGAGGCGAACAATTTTTGGACGGGATTTTAAGATCAGTCAATGCTTCGAAAAACTTTTATCTGATTGGCGTGTCGAAAGCGGCTTTGAAATCGACGAATACTATAGGTGGTGTGTGTAGATTTGCTTCTCTTTGATTTTTTCCAGGATCTGTCGCAGCGTAAATATGGAGTCGCTGGTTGACTTCTTTGGTGTAAAACCGCACTGGTACCGTCCAACTATACGTCCTACGTACGTATTTTGTATGCGTTAGAGAGGAGACTTATTCCGCGATAGTTTGCGCAGACTGCAGGGTCTCCTTTCTTAAAGACTGGGCACAGGACACTAAGGTTCCAGTCATCAGGCATACGCTCACCAGACCATATTTTGCACAAGAGTTGATGCATCAACTGGTCGCCGCCGGTCTTAAATATCTCTGCGGGTAATTCGTCTGCGCCTGCCGTTATGTTATTTTTAAGTCTTTGTATGATTTCCACGACCTCGTCATAGTCTGGTGGCTCCACATTAATCCCATCATCGGCCGGAGGACCCAGATTTTTATCATCTCCACCAGCGGTATTGTTCCCGTCATCGCCACCAAGTTTCCTTGTTCATCCTTGCAGATCGAAGCTCCTTGCTTATGACCATCGGTCATACGTTTGATTTTTTAATAAAAACCAAGGGCCTCGTTTCTGCTACCCATCATCTCAATCTCCTCCACTTCACGCCTTTCCAGTTCTCGTTTCTTCCGTCTGATCAGGCGTTTTTCCTCTCTCCGTTTCTTCCTGTATCGCTCAACAACAGCTCGTGCTGCTCCCGCCTGCAGAGTTCTTTGTCGTGCCATATTCTTCTCTGCAGTAGCGAAGCGACTTTCCTCATCGTACCATGTCTGCCTTCGAGGATTAGTAAAGCCAATAACCTCTTTGGCTGTCGTGGCTAATGAGTTTGAGATACGCTTCCACTCGTCGTTTATAAATTCGGAGGCCGGGGGATTCTCTCGGAGTAGATGTGAGACCCTTGTTGAGAAGGAAGCGGCAGTCTGCTGTGACTTTAACCTACCAACATCTAGCTTTCGTTGTGTGGTAGCTCGCTTGCATGCGTTGTGCTGAGTCTAGTACGTACCTTGGCTAGGACAAGGTAGTGGTCGGAGTCGATGTTAAGACCTCTGTACGCTCGTACATTAAGCATGCTAGAAGAGTGCCTAGCATCTATCACCACGTGATCTATTTGGGTGCGGATACTTAGGTCGCCACTGCACCATGTTGCCTTGTGGATCTCGAGATGTGGGAATCTGGTACTACTTATGATCATGTTTCTGACCGCAGCAAAGTCGATTAGCCTTTCTCCATTACTGTTGGTGTGTCATGTAGGCTAAATTTACCGATGGTAGGGCGAAAGATTTCTTCTCTCCCAATTTGTACGTTGAAATCACCGATGACAATTTTGATGTCATGCTTGGGGCAGCGATCGTAGAGGCTTTCTAATCGCTGATAGAATTCGTCTTTCTCCATCTCATCTTTAACATTTGTCGGGGCGTGTACACATATAAGGCTAATGTTGAAAAATTTAGCTCTGATGCGTATCGAGGCGAGACATTCATCTACAGCTGTAAACCTGGAGACGAGTCTACGTAGTTTACTACCAATTACAAAGCCACATCCGAATATGTGTTGCCTCTCATGACCACTGCAGTAAATTTCACAGGTTGCTAAGTTTATGCAACCATGATGTCTGCTCTGAAGTTGTTAAGAGTGGTAGTAAGTTCTTCTACTGCACCATCCCTGTTAAGGGTTCGGACGTTCCCGGTGCACATACGTATGTCGTGATCCTTGTATCGTTTTTGGGGATCGTCTTTTTTTATATGCTCTAACGGTAGTTGGGGCCTCCAGAATCCTTGTCCCCTGCCGCGGAATTATCCACGGGTGGATTATCACATCTGTGGCTGCCACCTGGAGTATTTTCGTTCATACTAGCCATCATTGCATTTGGTACACTTTGTTCTGTGTGTATCTCACGGGTTCTATGATTTTACGTCGTTGTAAACCACTCCACCGACTAACTTTACATCGAGGATTCGCTCTTTAGACGACTCTTACGTCAAGCTGAACCTGCTGTGGTAGTATTTTTGACCGCCCGCTCACCACACGGGAATTTTTTTTGTTTTACTCTTCAAATTACTCTGGACAGTGAAATATGTGCGTGTTGCATAGAATTCAGAAAAGTGCATTTTTTTTTTTTGTTTTGATTTGTAAAAGGTAATACATTGAACAGGTTTATTGTAATATAGGCTTAACTGAGCTTTTAATTACTAATAGATGGGTCGAGCACACCACTGCAGTGCTGAGGAGAGAAGACTTGTGTGTAAGCTGCGAGAAGAAGGAAAAATTTATAAAAGCATTGCTAAGTTAATTGAACGGTCTCAGAATTTTATTACCAATGCTCTAAAACCAGTAAAAAGAATATTGAAAACCGTGGAGGACTGAAGAAAACTTCATCAGCTACCGATAATCGCATTGTGATATTGGCCAAACGGAATCCTTTTATATCATCATCAGCGAAATAAGGAGTGTTGTGTCATCTCGAACTGTCCAGCAGCGGTTAGTAAGTGCCAAGTTACTTAATAGGAGAGAACACAAAGTTTCTATTTTTAAGGCAAATTGCGAATGAGGAAAGACTTTGATTCAGTCGGTGCAGGAAGGTGAAAAAATGGCGAAATATGCTTGGGGGTGATGAAAGGCAAAGATATGTTTTGCGGACAAGGCGTAACCCGATACATCGAATTGATGGAACTATGGATCGATTTGTGTATAAAGATATATTAGAGAATGTTATGCTGCCATATGCTGATGAAAATTTACCTCTTGAATGGAAATTCCAACATTATTCACAATTAGTGAAAGCATGGTTTGAAGACAAAAACGTGGACGTCATTGAATGGCCAAGTCAATCTCCTGACTTGAATCCCATAGAAAATCTTTGGGGTGAACTCAAACGAGAAGTAACAAAGCACGTTTGCTCCAACAAACCACAGTTATGGGAGACTGTCCAGAATATTTGGAATACTATCCCTGTAGAAACTTGCCGCAAGCTGATATCGCCTATGCCTAACAGGATGGAAGTACTTCGTAAAAATAAGGGTGGATAGCAGGCTATTAAACGTGTTTCAAATATTTCAGCACAAACAAGCAATTTTAAAAAGACAAATCAAAAGATACACCAAAATATTTTAGGCACACCTATTTTGACTGACCAGCTGAAAATTGACATTTTTATAATGTTTCGTATTATAAAGTTTGTTTGTACCTCTTTTGACTCATATTATATTCCGATTTAATATATAAATATGAACACTTTAAAAAATAACTTGTTTTCTAAGAGCAAAATAAAGACAAATATGAAATTATCAAATATGAAAAAAAAATGTTTCACATTATTATTTTATTGTCTATGAGTGTAAGTCTTTATGTGAATAAAGAAGAATTGTGTCATCTGCGAAAGTTGCTATCATAGAAGATGGTTCTTCTGGGATAGGTAAGTCTTGTGTAAATAAAAAGGACGTATAAGAGTGGTCCAAGAACGCTACCAGGAGGTATACCTGCTTTAATTGGCCTTATTGTAGACTGAGCGTCTTTAACTTTTACATAGAAGTGTCGATCAGATGTGTAACTTTTTAGCATGGTCTGACCTTCGTAGAGTGCAGTTTTATGTTGTATGGGAACCAGCGCATTTATCACAGACTGGATCTTTAGTGCAATAGTTTTTGGTATGCCCATTCTTCTGACAATTCGCACACTGCAATAATGGTTCGAATGAAATTTTTGTCTGAAGAAGATGTGAAATTTTGTAATGATTTTTATTGTTGTCTTCGCTTTGAAGTTCAATTGAAAATAAAGGAAGAGGTAGCTTTGTCGTTCGTTGTTCAATATTATAAATACATATGTTTGGCATTGTGACCTAGCTCTTGAAGTTCAGCTTTTATTTCTTTAATATCAGCTGAAGGATGCATATTTCGTATATTATTCAATACTTTTGTCGACCACCCTAATATTTAAATATTTTTCAATACATTTGTCGACCACTCTAATATTTAAATATTTTTATATTTTTCAATACATTTGTCGACCACCCAAATATTAAAATATTTTTCAATACATTTGTCGACCACCCTAATATTTAGATATTTTTATATTTTTTAATACATTTGTCGACCACCCTAATATTAAAATATTTGTGATATTTTAGATGTAGCTTGAGAACTTTTAAAAAAAAAATGCATAAAATTTGCAAAAATCTCATCGGTTCTTTATTTGAAACCGTTAGATTGGTCTCATGACATTTACTTTTTGAAGAATAATTTCATTTAAATGTTGACCGCGGCTGCGTCTTAGGTGGTCCATTCGGAAAGTCCAATTTTGGGCAACTTTTTCGAGCATTTCGGCCGGAATAGCCCGAATTTCTTCGGAAATGTTGTCTTCCAAAGCTGGAATAGTTGCTGGCTTATTTCTGTAGATTTTAGACTTGACGTAGCCCCACAAAAAATAGTCTAAAGGCGTCAAATCGCATGATCTTGGTGGCCAACTTACCGGTCCATTTCTTGAGATGAATTGTTTTCCGAAGTTTTCCCTCAAAATGGCCATAGAATCGCGAGCTGTGTGGCATGTAGCGCCATCTTGTTGAAACCACATGTCAACCAAGTTCAGTTCTTCCATTTTTGGCAACAAAAAGTTTGTTAGCATCGAACGATAGCGATCGCCATTCACCGTAACGTTGCGTCCAACAGCATCTTTGAAAAAATACGGTCCAATGATTCCACCAGCGTACAAACCACACCAAACAGTGCATTTTTCGGGATGCATGGGCAGTTCTTGAACGGCTTCTGGTTGCTCTTCACTCCAAATGCGGCAATTTTGCTTATTTACGTAGCCATTCAACCAGACAGAAATGAGCCTCATCGCTGAACAAAATTTGTGCGATAAAAAAGCGGATTTTCGCATTTCGAACCGAACACTGATTTTGGTAATAAAATTCAATGATTTGCAAGCGTTGCTCGTTAGTAAGTCTATTCATGATGAAATTAGAAGTATACTGAGCATCTTTCTCTTTGACACCTTGTCTGAATCCCCGTGATCTGTCAAATACTAATGCATGAAAATCCTAACCTCAAAAAAATCACCCGTTATTTAAATATTTGTGTATTTTAGATGTAAATTGATATCTGGCACCACGCCACTCTACTCAAACAATCTGGCAGCCCTGCCCGATACTCACCTGTCACAATTTTTCTTGTGACTGCCGAAGAAACATCGTCAGCAACAATTACGCGCGTGTAATATATCTAAAAATATAACTTGTAACAATAATTACTTAATTCAAACTTTTGCCTAATAAACAATAAATATTGCAACAGGTTATGGGCCCAAAACGCTTCGAACTGCGCAGTTAGTAATTATTTAAAGTGCAAGTGTTACAAAAAAAAAAGAACAATTGTGAAAATACGTGGTTGACATACGCATACTGTGTATATGTATGAATGTACAATGTCTATCTGTGTGATAGTATAACACAAATGTGACAGACATACGAATGTGTACGGTATACTTATGCCGCATTTCCACTGAGCCGCGTTTTGTTATCGCGTTAACAATTTATCGAAAAACGCGGAACGGTGTTTCCATTGCGTTTTAGCGTTAGCGTTCGAGTTAAAACAGCTGATTTTGTTTGTTATGTAGTAAAAAAAATTGTACAGGTTAAAAAATTTTTTTTTAAATGCATATTTTTAATATAACGAATGGATGTAGGTGTTGTTCCTTTAGTAACTGCTGTCCAATACGAGCATGATAAGGTAATCCGTCATTTGAACATATGCAGCTGAAGCTTTTATGTAAATGTTTATTTTATGCGGTTACTTTGTCAGCTGTTTTCATAAGTATGCGCAACTTACGATTGCCAAATTATTCGAACCGATAAGAGAAATCGGTTCGAAATCGGTGTGAAATCGGTTTGAACGCGTGTTAGCGTTCAAAATTAACGCGACTTTTCCCATACCTAAATGCCTATCTTTTTTGTATACGATTTAACGCGAGTTTGTCGAGTTTTTAACGCTAACGCGGAACGCGGCCTAATGGAAACGGGGCCTTTGGGCAAAGACAATTTTGATACATGGAAAATACAAATGCAAGCGCTATTAATAAAAATTGATACGTGGAAATATGTGAATGGTAGCTGCACCAAGCATAAAGGGGATGCAGAAAAGTGGAACAACGAAGACGCTAAGGCAAAGGCCGACTTGATACTGGCTATGGGAACATCCGAGTTGAAGCAGATCAAAGAGTGCGTTACTTCGAAAGACGTGTGGAAAAAGTTGCACAGTATTTAGCAATCCACGGGACCTGCACGTAAAGCAATGCTTTTGAAACCGCTAATTTTATTGAAAATGAGTTTTGGTGGTGACATGAGAAGCCACATTGACAAATTTTTCGACATAGACAACAAAACAAATGAGATTGATCTGGTTAACATAAATGAGTTGTTGGCTATATTGCTGCTTTATAGCATACCAGATGAGTATGAATCATTTTGAATTGCGATAGAGACGCAGGATAAATTACAAGCACCAAAGATATTAAAAATCAAGATGCTGGAGGAATGTGAGGCGCGAAGCAGAAATAAAGGTGAGGCTAAAGTGAAGCCTTGTTGGCAAATAAAAGAAGCCAACAGAAAACCAGAAAAAAGATGCCTAAACAAAATTAAATTTCAAGTGCTATTCCTGTGGAAAGATGGGGCACAAAGCAGCAGAATGTACCCAAAATAACAAAAATGCGAAAACAGTTGACTCTTTGTACGTGCACATGGCGAACATCCCACTGAACCAAAAACTCGTAGGAGATATCGCAAGCGATACTTACGCGAAAGAAACTATCGAGAAAACACTCGCAAACGATTCGAAAACTTATCACCCGTCGCTCAGTTTGTGGCAGTGAAAGTTTCGTTCTCGAACTATCGCGCAAGATTCGTTTTCGAGACTTTTACGATTTCGTTTGCGAGCCTTTTACGACACAAAAAAAAATATACTTTTGACTATAAATTTTATTCATTGTTTTTTTTTCGCGGCAAGCAACCACATCCAGGCGCCCCTCTCTTCTCTCTCTCTCTTTCCAATTATTTTTTATTATTTTATTATATTCGTTATTCATGTTTTTTTTTTTTTTTTTTTATCTAGTTTTGCGGCAAGCAACAATCCTAGGGGCCCTCTCTCTCTAATTATTATTTTATTACATTTATTGTATATTTTTATTTATTAAAACCATAAGTAATTATTTGTTCCAAATTTCTAGTCAAAGATTTTATTATTTTTATTATAATTATTTGCTTGCATCAGCTTCCATACACATTTTATAAATACATTTTATATTTTATTAATTAAAAACTTATTAACATTTCAAGTTACTGCCTTGCCCGTGGTTGGAGCTCGAAGCTTTCTGCCTTCTGACAACGCCAAGCCTTATGTTTACTAGTGTCTGTTAAAGTTTTTATATGTATGTTCATTCATTGTACATGTGCTGTTGTACAGAAAATAAGCGTGAGCGACATATGCTACAAGAATACTCTCTTTTTTTTTTTTTTCTTTTCATTGAATTTTAATTTTTAAATTTTATTTATTTTTTTTTTTGTTTTTTAATAAAAATTTTTTTTTTTTTAATTATTTTTTTTTAACATAATAAAAAATGAAAAATAAGTGAAATGACAAAAAAATAAAATGTTATAAAAATGAAATTAAATTAAAAATTACTTAATAAAAAAACATATATATATATAAATAATTATAAATTTTCGTCTAAAGTTAATCTGACGAAGAGTCGAGACTCGGTTTCTTTGCCTCCATTTATTTTTTTTTTTTTTTATTTTTTTTTTTTTTGTGTTAAATATTCCATTAAAGGAACTTTAAACACATTAACGTAGTGACAAAGAATGACAGAAATATTAATTTAAGTTATTACAATATATGTTAAGTTATAAGGCAAATTAAAGTTAATTTAAATTTTTAAGATATTATGAATAGGAGCCTACTGCCGCGTAGGTAAGTCATCTGGGTGGAACCTCTTGAGGCGCCTTCTGCAAGTGTTGATAGCGAGAGCCGACGCCAACGGGTTGATGTGATCTCGTAGGCGATCATTGTACCTGGAGCTGTGTCGATTTATTTCATCAAAGACTGATGGTACATTTAAGTCTTTTCTTATGACTGTGTTGTGAACATACCACGGCGCATTGCAGATATAGCGCAAAGTTTTATTTTGCATTGTTAGTACACGTTCAATTTGTGTTTTCGAAGCGGTGCCCCATATTTGTAGTCCATATCTCCATGATGGCGCAATAACCATTTTATATATGAGCAACTTATTGCTTAGGCGCAGTTTGCTCGATGGACGTAGAAGCCAGTTAAGTTTTTTCAGTTTAGATCGGCAAGTACCGATTATCATTGTTATGTGTTTGTTCCAAGTAAGTCGTTTGTCCAATACCATCCCCAAGTATTTAACGAAGTTAGCCTGAGGTATATTTGCGTTGTTGAATGTGATTGCGGGGCATGTGCCTCTTTTCAGCGTGAAGGTGCAGTGAGAAGATTTTGAGCTATTTATTTTAATGTTCCAACGATTAGCCCAAATGAGAAAACGGTCTAAATAATCTTGAAGGTTTTCTGAAGCTTCAACAGGGCAACTTGAATTAGCCATAATAACCGTATCGTCAGCATACGTAGCCAGCAGCATATCAGTGCCCACCGGTTTTGGCATGTCTGCAGTATACAGTGAGTATAGAGTTGGGCTCAATACACTACCTTGAGGTACACCAGCACATATTGGCCTTATCGACGAGTAGACACCTTTTACTGCTACCTGGAAGCAGCGGCCGAATAAGAATGATTTTAAGACGAGAAAATGAGCTGTTGGTAGGTTCGTCCTGATCTTTTGCATCAAACCTTCATGCCACACGCGATCAAATGCCTGCTGCACATCTAAGAAAACAGCGGAACTGTAACGCTTTTCTTCAAAAGCGTCTAGAATGTGATGCACAACTCTGTGGACTTGTTCTGGTGTGCCATGTTGGTGTCTGAATCCAAACTGGCACTCAGGAATGATACTCCGTTCGTTTAATATAATCAGTATTCTGTCAAGAAATATTCTTTCAAAAATTTTAGAGAATATAGGTAGTAAACTTATAGGTCTGTACGAATCTACTTGACCTTCAGGCTTTCCAGGTTTTAGTAACATAGTTATAATGGCACATTTCCATTGTGAAGGAAAGTGACCAAATCGCAATATGGCATTGAACAAGAGTACTAGGAAAAGAACTCCATGCCCCGGTAGAGCCTTGATAGTTCTACTATCGATGCCGTCGTAGCCTGGAGCTTTCCGCGGTTTTAGAGCTTTAATTTGTTCTTGAACTTCTTCTATTGTGACATGTCTTATGCTTTCGGTATGTGAGCAAGGAATTGATAGCTGGTCCAGTGTAGAGCAAACATCTGTAGTTGAAGCCAAGTCAAAAGGTTTGAAACGACTTTCCAAATCATCTGCAAATGTTTCAGCTTTTTCCTCAATTGAACGACACCACTCACCGTTTTGCATTCTGAGCGGGGTGTTCCGCAGTGGTTGTCTTTTTATTTTCCTTGTGAACCTCCACATGTTATAACCGTAAGGTTTGTCTGGGTCAGCATTGCGGAGCATATTGTCGAAAAAATCGCTTTTGGCTTCGAAAAGCGCCTTTCGCAATTCAGAAGCAACCCTTTTCCACTCTCTATTGTCCTGATCATTTCGAGTTCGCATGTAACGTCGCCTCAGTCTACGCTTGAGCCTCACAAGATCAAGAATCCCAGATGTTATAACTGGTTGATGAGGTGGCCTTGGGTTAGGTTGGCGTTGTTCACAAACGGCATATTCAGCAGCTTCGTAGATATTGCGAAGAAACAGTTCAACAGCGACATCAATGTCATCTCCGCTTTTAATCTCTATGTTAAGATTAATTAGCTGCTCTAGTTTAAGTTTGAACCGATTGATATTTGCATGAGAAGGTAATAACTTTGGTTTAGAATGCAAACACTGTGCACCCGCAAAAAGCTCAATGATCAATGGGATATGATCCGAGCTTAATTCAACGACTCCAGTGATAGTTAGGCTTGACGATGAAATACCCGTATACACAGCAAAATCAATAGCACTAGGTGATTGGTTGCTATATGGAAAGTGTGTAGAAGAACCAGTGGCCAATGTCTGCATATTTGAATTTGCCAAGACATCAAATGAAGTGTTTTCTCTTGAGCAGGCACGGCTACCTCCCCATAAACGATGTTTAGCATTCCAGTCTCCAGCAATGATAAATCTTGGTCCAAGCTTGTCAAAAATTTCTTTGAAATTATTTGAGCTTCATACAAAGTTTGGTGGGCAATATACTGAGGAGACTACGATATCACCAATATCTGTGTTCACTTTGATGCCAACACATTGTCAAAATGACACGCTCAAGCTGTACATTGGAAAGTGTTTAATAGTCGATTTGATCAAAATAGCAGCTCCACCAGGACTCCTATCATCTGGGTGATTTGCAAGATATACATCAAAACCAATTTGTTTATAGTATGATTTAGATGTTATCATGATGTTAATTGTATGCGTTAAAATGAACGTTTCAAGTTCGTTTGAATGATGCACGAGACCATCGACATTCCAGACTCCAATCTTCAAATTAGTGTTTTTTTTTCGATACAAGTGCACTGAGGATGATCAGCATCTGTGCCTGCATATCCATTAGTTTGTTAAGCATTGCATCAGTACGAATTTGCAAATCAGCAAGCTTATCCAATTTGCTGCATAGTGTGTCGAAAATTAACTCGGCACCTTTATCGTTATGCATACTTTGATTTTAATGTTTCTGCGAAAACATTTGTGTTGGTATATGAAAAGCGGGAAAATCGCTTGCCAAATACACGTAAGAGCGGGATGCACTCGTTTTCTGATGGATGGGCTGTTCAATATTTATTGAAGAGCGCGGGGCGTTTACAGCTCTTTTGACAGATTGTGAAGCTTTTGGGCTACGATTTGCTGTTACATGGTTGTAGACTGCACAACGCTTGTAGTTGGCAGTATGCTCCTCATCGCATAATGCACACTTAGCCGGAGATGTTGCATCCTTATCACAAATGTGAGATTGATGGTCTCCGCCGCACTTCACACATCTATATTGCTTGTTGCAATATCCATACTCTTGGTATCGATGGCACTGCGGAATGTCCACACGTCGAAGTGGTGGTTCAACTTTAACGATCTGTTGACAGAAGCGTTTTATTTCATACACTAGCTTGTTGCTGGCACTAGGTTCTAGTTCTACAAAGAATAGATCCATTGGAGACCCGTTGCGACGATTTTTCGGGTTGTGGATATTGCGCACATTATGACCCAAAGCAAAGAGCTCATCCTTGATTTCTTCGGGGGAGGTAGAGGAACTAAGACCTCTAATCACCACCCGGTAAGCACGCTGCTGCTTCAGCTGGTATGTATGAAATGGAATTTCATTACTTTCGAAAAAAATGAACTATTTTCCGATAAGCATCGATCGAAGTAGCCATTATCCTTTTAGTACTGGGACCACTTGTCACTAAATTAAGTGACCGCCGTAGACCAGTTACATCTTTGACACCGTCAGCAAAAAAATAGGTGGGGGCTTTGGTACTTTTGGCTCTTGAGCCTCAACATTGCTGTCATTCGCAAGTTGACTACCGGATACACCAGGATCCATTAAATTGTTTTCCAAATCGTCATTGAGGATTCCAAACGGATTTGTTGCTCCAAAATACTTAGAAACTTCGCTTGCTAGTTTCTTCGCAGATTTCAGTGGAGATTTATTTCTAGCTCTTTTAGTATTTCGTTGGGTTAAAAGCCTTTTTCGCTGACTGTTGACAGAACCATTCCTGAGATGAACTGTCCATAGTCAGATCGACGGCAGAGCCAAATGTAACTAAATCGCCAGAGCTATTCGCACGCCGAATGTTCGCCAATGCAGTCATTGGTAGTTTTATACCGTCTAAGGTGGCAATAGAGTTCTGCTCCATTTGTTTTTTCTCCGAAACAGCGCGCGTATGATACGGCACAGTTTTTGCTGTCTTATTTGTCTTCAACGACAACTTTCGCACGGCAGACTCCTGTGCGTCCGCATTATTATTTTTGAAATTACTCATTACATCGAAATCGGCGCGCGCCAACAAACATGCACTTGTTACGAGCGGTAGCCGCGCATGCTATTATAACTAAAACCAAACTACAGTAAAAGATTATGTAAGTCGCGTACAACAAATCAAAAAAAAAAAAATTTAAAATAAAAATAATTTTATTTTTTAAATTAATTTAAATTAGTATTTTATTTATATATTTTATTGAAAATTTTAAAGAACCGCACACTGAGGAGTTTGATGATTGTTTTTTTTTTTTTTTTTTTTTTTTGAAATACGATCCCCAGCATATTGGAAAAGTTTTTGTGTGACCCTTTCGAATTCAGCATCGTCCAATGCAAACCTCTGCTTGAAAGCCGCTGTAATGAATTCAAATCAGTATGATTAGTATATAAAATTCAAATACTGCGAACTGCGAGGGTACTTCGCAAGCCTCTGACACACTTCTTGGAATCTGTTCCACGCCATGAGTACTGCCTTGCTACCTCGTCCATTATTAGAAGACACCAGAAGCAGCGAACAAATTTGTCGCAAGAGACTTCAGACGATTTTAGGAGATCTACAAACTGTATATAAAAAACAAGTTTGACAATTGAAATACACAGTTAAGATTAATACTAGAATACATAAAACATTTTTCATAACGCTGTCCTCCTCCAATGTGTGTTCAAACTCCATGAACTCATCCAAGCACTTAAAGAGAGTTTTTGGCAAATGACGTTTTATTTTCGTGACCTCGCCGCAAACTCGTGTCCTAATGAACCCAACTTCTGATCACAAAGCTACCAGCTCAGTATTCTGGCGATCAATTTTTTTGACTAGTTCGTCAATTACAATCGACTGCTGACCCACTGTATTTACAAGCAGCCCAATTAGTTCTTCGAGTTTGGCTAAGATATACAAAAGGACAAATAAAGACATTAATTTAAAAGACGATTAATCGAATCCGTTGTAGTGGGCTGTGGGACTTCCGTTGTTGTGGGCCGTGGGATGTCCGTTGTTGTGGTCTGTGGGATGTCCGTTATTGTGGGGTGCGGGATGTCCGTTGTAGTGGTCTGTGGGATGTCCGTTGTAGTGGTCTGTGGGATGTCCGTTGTATTGGTCTGTGGGATGTCCGTTGTATTGGTCTGTGGGATGTCCGTTGCTTTGTGTGGGGTGTCCGCGTTGTAGTGGGGAGTGGTTTCTTGTGTATCCATATTAAAAAGTTGGGTGTAGTTCTCCATAGCTGTTATAAATTTTTTAATTAAAAAATGGAATGAAAATGTGCATGTTAGTATCAAATATATGAACAATTCTGCCTGAAATACGTTGTAATGAATGCTGAACAACAGTAGAGTCTAAATCGATATTTTTTGATGAAAAAAATACCTACAAGAGTAGAATCTATTGGGAAATTAAAAAAAGGCTCAAGATTAACAATTAATCGGTTGTATAAAATATTGTTTTTAATGCAATTAACTTGGAAAACACTGTATTTATTGTTATCTCTAATGAAGTAGAAGCTATTGGATTCTTTTAAGTCAAAAATTAAAAAATTAAACTATTTTATTTGGGGCAGAAGTTGGCTTATTAGCTACAACCTTTAGAATCCTTCGCTCTACAATACGGTTGTACAACTGCTCCATGATATTACCCGATTTTTAACCATTTTTTTTACCTGACCAAGAAAGTTTTCAAATGGAAAAGCGCTTACAGATTCTAAGGAGCCAAAGAATATATATTGTTTGCTTAAGTGCGTTAAGCTATGAAAATTTAAAGAAAGCATGGAAAATGACTACAAAGAAGGAACTTGTTCTACAAAATTATTTAGCAATCTGGAAGCCACTTGCTTTTTGGTGATGCAATATTTCTTTATGAAGTAGAAGTCTTATACCTAAGCTGAACAATAAAAAGTGATTATATCGGGGTATATATAATATGATTTTGAACACAATTGGTCCTGTATATAAAATGAACGTACGAAACTCAGTAGCTTTAAACCTATCAAGATCATCAAGAGATCTTGATTTTCTATTAAATTCCGGAGGTATAAAACTGCGAAATGAAATTAACTTAGAGTTAATTGCACTAGTAGAATGCCGATTCAAAGAAAATCTATGACCTTTTACTCTTACCAATGAGAGTTTCCATACGAAAAAGATCAAAGTTGCAAGTCAAGTTTTAGATTTTGTTCAAAGTTGGTCAATTTGTAGTATTTGGGGGGTAGTAATTGCTCAGAGTCAAGTATTTTTTATAAGTTTTCAAAATTTTAGGAATTACGTCACTTTTTGATTTTTTGGGCCTTTATTTTTTTCCAACTCTTGTAATTTAAAGAGTTTTTAGGCCGATCTCCATGAAATTTATAGGGCGTGTAGAGAAAATTGTAAGGTTTTAATAAAATTTGAAGTGGATTTAAAAGTTTAAAGATCCATGTAGAAAAACACCAAAAAAAATTTTTAAACCTTTTTTTCTCTGTGTGCTAAGTCATATTTTTTTATTTTCGTCACAATATAATGAAAGCTTATTATTTTACCTTTATTTAAAAGAAAATCGATGGAGGGTCTTTTAGTTCTCGAGATATCGTCAAAAGAGTGTTACGCTGCACGTCTTACGTGCATAACGGTTTCCTCAGTTTCATTTATGAACGTTACGAGCGGTTTTTAAATCTCACTTCAATTTATTTAAAACCTTACAATTTTCTCTACACGCCCTATAAATTTCATTGCAATCGAATTTGAAAAAAAAAGGCCCAAAAATCAATCAATGACGTAATTCCTAAAAAAATTTTGAAAATTAATAAAAATACTTGACTATAGCTATTACTACGAATTGACCAACTTTGAACAAAATCTAAATCTTGACTTGCAACTTTGATCTTTTCGTATGGAAACTCTCCAATGCCACAAGTAAAGATTTCAAAATTCCTAGGCAAGCAACGTGCAAATACTCTAAGGCAAACTGACTAACCATATCAATTGGCAAACTGACTAACCATATCAATTGGCAAACTTTCTAAAACCAATCTATCCTGAATATTGTGATGGTCTGGTTGCAGGCGATTTCTAAAACTACTATTATTTCGAGGTTGGCTATCTGACTTCTCGAATACTATACGCCTTTGGAAGCTTTTGCCTTTTTGAGTGCTTTGATTGCAACAATAAAACCCTGAGTGATGTTTAATGCGTAAGATAAATGCACGGGCTGGTGCGTCACAAATAAAAGCTCTAACGCTTATGTTTAATTTTCTGCCCCGAAAAACCATACCATCCCTAATCAAATCTAATAGCTCGCTTACGAATTCCTTTAAATAATTATTTGGGTCATTAGGCTTTGAAATGCCAACGTATATGCCAGCTACAAATATTGGATTTGTGCCAGTGACATTAAATAAAATTGACCAGGCCTGCTCGCGTGAACTTTGAAATAACGGAAGTCCGTCCACATTAAAATTTAGGCTAATGCTGTCTTATTGATAGCGAAAACTAGATAAAAAATCTGTTAAGGCGTCTTTAACACCGAAGTGTATATAACTTCCTGGCATCACAACTCTTTTCATAATCCCCTTGGAGTGCACTTTAATGTTCGGACGTCTTGTGGCAACCCTGGAATTTTTTTCCGACAATAACTTTAACAAGTCATTTGAAGGTCTTGTGCTAACATTATTAAGGGATAGCCACTGAGCTAAACGTGTATTAAAAATCACTTGAACTAGAATCTTCTACGCCTGAATTATTTATATGATCTTCACTATAACTATTTAAAAACGAATTGGGCGATAATTCATCTACGCTATCACAAACTTCCCTACTCTCTGAACATTCTAGAATGTGCTTTGCTTCGGTTAAATAGCGTCGATTTTTACGCTTTGGGGCCATAGCACTGAATATATTTATGTTTATTAAATATTATATTATACAGCCATAGTCAAATGTTATTACACAACCAAATTTTCTTTGCCCTTTTCACATTCAACTTCCTTCCTTCTTCCTACTGTTGCTATTGATGTCAGACTATAATAAGATATGTTGTTGTAATCCTTGGATCTATCCTGAATCGATCGATGTCTTATTGGAAAAGATAACGGTATATCGAACCGAGATTCAAGCGAATGAAGTAATGAGTAGCGGCCGTCAAAAGTTATTACACACACTTTTTTTTCCGTCAAAAGAAATTACACAAAACTAAAACTTGAATATCTTGGTCTCTATTGAGATAGCAATGAAATCTTATAGTGTAGGTTGTAGGTCTCTTCAGAGTAGAAGAAAACGGTATGCTTAGAATTTTCGGGGGACCCTTAGGGTCTGGATTAAGGGTCAAAAAACAAATGTTCCTAATTTTTTCACTTAAAGAGCAATATCTCTGTAAATTACAAACCGATTTTAATTTTTTAACATGTTTTAGAAAGGAAAAAACTTTGCCTTTTGAGGGCAATGACATTATTATGACATTTTTGATCGTACCTCTGCGTATTTTTAAGACAAACGCAATTTTTACCATTTTTTTTCAAACCATTTAAGGTTATCGTACTTTTGATACACTTTTTTTGTTTGAAAGCTATATTTATGAGAAAGGTTTTCTTAAAGTACGCAGAACTACGAGTAAAATGACTGTTTAATGATAAAAATCGGACAATAATTGACCAAGTTATTTAACTTTTTCTATGAACACATTTTTTCAAAATTAGGCTTTCTAACAATTCTAAGCATTTTCTTAAGAATTTAAAAACAAAAATTTTTATACCCGTTACACATAGTGTAAACGGGTATATTCAGTTTGTCAAAAAGTTTGTAACGCATTGAAGGAGGCATCGGAGACCCCATAAAGTATATATATTCTTGATCAGCTCGACGAGACGAATCGATCTAGCCATGTCCGTCTGTCTGTCCGTCTGTTTGTTGCTATGCGATCTTTTTCGATGAAGATATAAAGATATTGGGCTGAAATTTTAAACTTAAGCTTTTCTCGGCAACGACTAGGTTAAGTTCGAAAATGAGAGTGCCACGCCCATTTTTAGGTATAGCCCCAATACAAACTTATCGATTTTTTTTCGATTTTTTTTTAAATAGTAATTATTTATGAATGTACTCGCTCCCAATTGGGTAAAAACATTTTTTTGGTCATCCAGGGTCAAAACCAAGACGACACGCCCATGTAACGGGTATTTCATCTTCGGTTCCACCGAAGTTAACGTTTTTCCTTGTTTTAACAAAAATTTGTTAGAAAAAGTTGAATAACTTGGTCAATTATTGACGGATTTTTATCATTAAACAGTCATTTTACTCGTAGTTCTGTGTACTTTAAGAAAACCTTTGTCATAAAGGTAGCTTTCAAACAAAAAAGTGTATCAAAAGTACGATAACCTTAAATGGTTTGAAAAAAAATGGTAAAAATTGAGTTTGTCTTAAAAATACGCAGAGGTACGATCAAAAATGTCATAATAATGTCATTGCCCTCAAAAGGGCAAAGTTTTTTCTTTCTAAAACATGTTAAAAAATTAAAATCGGTTTGTAATTTACAGAGATATTGCTCTTTAAGTGAAAAAAATAAGGAACATTTGTTTTTTGACCCTTAATCCAGACCCTAAGGGTCCCCCGGTAAGCATACCGTTTTCTTCTACTCGAAGAGACCTACAACCTACACTATAAGATTTCATTGCTATCTCAATAGAGACCAAGATATTCAAGTTTTAGTTTTGTGTAATTACTTTTGACGGAAAAAAAATGTGTGTAATAACTTTTGACGGCCGCTACTCATTACTTCATTCGCTTGAATCTCGGTTCGATATACCGTTATCTTTTCCAATAAGACATCGATCGATTCAGGATAGATCAAGGATTACAACAACATTTCTTATTATAGTCTGACATCAATAGCAACAGTAGGAAGAAGGAAGGAAGTTGAACGTGCAAAAAAAATTTGGTTGTGTAATAACATTTGACTATGGCTGTATATTTATTATAAATTTAAACGTATGTTTATGTATGTATGCGCATATTTATGTATATGTATGTATGTGCATGTTTATGTCCTTTATGTTTATGTTGTGGTTGCTGGATTACCCTGGTTCCACACTTAAAGTATAAAATATAAATTTATATAAATAAAGGAGCCCCTTCATATCAACATACAGCTGCGAAAAAAAATATAGCACCAAAGAAATTTTGAAAATAAAATAAAGCGATTCAAGCATTATTCAGAAAACTATAAAAGATATGAGGAGGTTTCATATGATATTTTAGGTGGAAATGTCTATTTTAATTTCCACCATTTATATCTATAACAATTTTGTGAAATATTATGTTTTTAAACCCGATTTTACAGCCGGTAAATAAAATAGCACTATAACGAAACTTTAACCTTTATTAATTTAAACCCTATATTTGATAATGTGTACACGCATTTTGGACTTATGTCGCTACCCCGTTAATATTATTTATACTAAAAAATAAACATATTACTTGCCTTAAAATTGATATATCTTCGATTTCAATTTAAACAAAACACTTCAAAACAGTGTTTGCATTTGCTGCTACATAGCAGCAAGTTCATTAAAAATTTTGCTCTGCTCCCGCTACTGCTCTGTTTTCGAACGGCTCTGTAGCATAGCAGAGAGCACAAAAATAAAACAGTTGCTCTGCTGCTCTGCTCTGTAGCACAGAACCTCGGAGTACAGAGCAAGAGCAATAGCAAAAAATTTGCGATCGACTCTGTGTAGTTGTAGCAATAGCACAAGCATGGAGAGCAAGCTCAGAGCAGAGCACACAAAAATAATGTAGGTGCTATTGCAAGAGAGCATTTGCATTCCTTTTTCACTTTTGCTGCTCCCGTAGCAGCTCTCGTAGTCGCTCTCATAGTATTTTTTGTAGTATTTCGCTTTCATATTTTGTCGCATACCAAATGTTGCTTATTAAGATGTTAATTTCAAATTATAAGAATTTATTTATTTTCAAGATATTAATAATAATATATATATGAATGAAACATAAAAAATAAAACTTCAAACAAAAAATAATTTGTAATTTTAATTATTATCATTTTCTTCTTCATCAAATGGGAAATTGTCTATGACACCATCTAAATGGGATGAGTTTAGTTTGACTAGTAAAATATTTTCTAACGTGTTGTGGCTTAGTCTATTCCGATTGTCGGCCAATATGAGTTTTAGTGATGAAAATGCGCGTTCAATTGTGACCTAAATTAAATGAAAAGTTCTAAACATATTTCTTGCAGCATAAACAATACTTCTTACTTTTGTTGGTGGAATGGCAAAGCATATTTTGCTTAGTGCATACAATTCAGGATCATTTGACTTCCTTTCCCTCCAGAAGTTCAGCACATTAACATTTGACCTCATGAACGGAAGTTTTAATGTTTCGATTTTTGTAAAAACATCCGTACATTTGTCTGTAGGTGATATTGTAGCTCCCAAATATTTGTCCAACAAGTCGAATTCATTATTTTCCAGTCCTTCTTCAAGACTCAAATCAATTGAAGTTGTTGACGAATTTAGTTTTGGGTTACTTGACTTAATTTTTCCCATAAACCCTTTAAAAACATAACAGCATTTTTTTTTTTGAGTACAGACATAATTTGTTACGGGTCTAAGTATGACATGCATCGAATCCCACATTTGAAATAATACTTTGAATGAGGTTTTACCGATTTTAAAACTAATCGAATTTTCGCTATCTGACCGTGATTGTAAAATTTGATTTGGGGACCTCCTCTTGCCCAAAAAAAAATCTTGAAATTTTACAATTGTTTTGTGCAGAGGGGATTCATGATGCAAGTGTAGCATTCTATAAACTCCCATAACAAAGAGCCAGCGTCGAAGTTTTCATCATCAGTTTTATTTTCAATTGCTTCAATTTCGCTTAATACGTCCTTAGCATTGTTCAGGCGATCGACCATTTCATACGTTATCCCCACCTTGTGGGACAATCTAATTGAGGCAATTTCAGTTTACGAAATTCAAAAACTTCACGATAACCATTTGATGGCTTACGAATATATTTCGTCATGTTGCGGCATTGAAGTAAATAGCTTTTAATGTCTGCCTTTTTAGAAACATCAAGAGCGCAAAGTTGTGCAGTATGTGCTGCACATCGGCATATCTGTATATTACCCACATACAATTCTTCTGAGGTCTCAAAATGATCAATTTTTTCAGTGTAGTCGATGTTTTTTTCCACTTCGTCTGTGCTTTCAAAATCATCATCAAATACATAACTTTGTGATAATATTTTTGTTGTTTTAATCATGTTTGCTCCATTGTCTGATGTAATGGAAACAATTTGATTTAATCGGATGTTGTAGTTGTCCAAAGTGGCTATAATTTCTTTGGCCAGATTTTTAGAAGTACTACCACTAGCACCTTTAATTTCAGCCATCCCTAAAATCCGGGATATAATTTCATTTTCGTTAATAAATTGCGCACTTATTCCAAATATATTACGGTTAAGCCGTGTTGCGCTATCTATTTTTAATGAGAGTAATCGACCCTGCATTTCTTTTTGCATTTCGCTGCGTATGTTTTCCGCCACATGTTTTAGCATGTCTTTGCATTTATTGCCATTTAATTTAAAACTTTTCCGCTTTTTTCTGTAAGACCGTGACAAATTAGATCTATTATATTTCTCATGTTTTTTGAATTTAATACATGGAAAGGTACGCTTTCTTCTGTCACCAGTCCTATGTAAGAACGAATCAACTGTTTTTTGTTTATTTTAACTTTAATTAATTCTTTTTTGGGCTGTATTATGATGTCTGAACAAGTGGACTCATTATCTTGAAAATCTATTTTTATTTTGTGCACTCCACTAATATGTTTTTTTAAATTAAAGGTACTATCTTTTTTTAAAGACCGATTACAGGATTTACACTTGTATGTTGACCCGTCATCCTCAAAATATTTCAAAATATTGAACGAGTTCTTTCGCAAAGCCATGTTCACGCTAAGAGATCAAATCACAATACTGCGCTTTTAAAAAAAAAATTCATATACCTACATATTGGGTGTACAACTAAATAATTTCGTATTTGTTACTAACCTCATATCTATTTATGTAGTCAATATTTTGACAGTGACAGCTATTCTATGTTAAAGCGCGCCAAAAAATCAAGAACATTTGATATGTCACAGTGAATATTAGTAAACACACAAATTTTTTTATTACAGTCAAAATGTCAAGTTACGTTCCAACAAAACAGCATTTGCGGGGAGACGATTTTGCATGTCTGAAATGCTGCTTAATCGCCACAAAAAGAAATCGTTTTTGCATCGTATTGTCACTGGCGATGAAAAGTGGATTCATTACGACAACCCTTAGCGTAAAAGATCATATGTGAAGCCAGGCCAACCAGCCAAATCGACACCAAAGCCGAATATTCATGGTTTGAAGGTAATGCTCTGTATTTGGTGGGATCAGAAGGGTGTGCTGTACTATGAGCTGTTAAAATCGGGCCAGACAATCACGGGAGAGCTATACAGGCAACAATTGATACGTTTGAAGCAAGCAATAGCCGTAAAACGGCCAGAATGGGCGACCAGACACGAAAAATTGATTTTCCATCATGACAATGCTCGGCCACATGTTGCAGTACCGGTCAAAAATTATTTGGAAAATGCTGGATGGGAAATTCTACCTCACCCGCCTTATAGCCCAGACAAAGCTCCTTCTGATTACCACTTGGTTCGGTCGATGCAGAATCACCTTTCTGGAATACGGTTCACCAATGTTGAAGGTATTAAAAAATGGCTTGATGATTTTCTCGGCGCAAAAGATGAGAAGTTTTTTTGGGATGGAATCCATAAATTGCCTGAAAGATGGGAAAAAGTTACCGCTTCCGATGGACAATATTTTGAATAAAATATTTTTTCACTTTCATACTTAAATAAATGTTTTTTTTTAACAAAAAAATACGAAATTATTTAGTTGTGCACCCAATACATACATATGTATACAAAAACTTAATATAACGGCAACATTTGGTATGCGACAAAATATGAAAGCGAAATACTACAAAAATACTATGAGAGCGACTACGAGAGCTGCTACGGGAGCAGCAAAAGTGAAAAAGGAATGCAAATGCTCTCTTGCAATAGCACATACATTATTTTTGTGTGCTCTGCTCTGAGCTTGCTCTCCATGCTTGTGCTATTGCTACAACTACACAGAGTCGATCGCAAATTTTTTGCTATTGCTCTTGCTCTGTACTCCGAGGTTCTGTGCTACAGAGCAGAGCAGCAGAGCAACTGTTTTATTTTTGTGCTCTCTGCTATGCTACAGAGCCGTTCGAAAACAGAGCAGTAGCGGGAGCAAAAAAATTCTCTGATGTAGCATAGCATTTTCAATCACTGTTAAAAATACTAAACAAATTAAAAATATTCTTAAAAATTTTGAAATTCGCAGTCCGATTTGAACCAATTTTAAACTGAGGATTTGGCATGGTATAAGAAGAATTTTTACCATATTTAAAGCTATTCGCCTTATAAATACACTTTTTATACCTGTTACACTAGTGTAAACAGGTATATTCAGTTTGTCGGAAAGTTTGTAACGCATTAAAGGAGGCATCGTAGACCCTATAAAGTATATATATTCTTGATCACCTCGACGAGACGAATCGATTTAGCCATGTCCGTCTGTCTGTATGTGTGTTGCTGCGCGATTTATTCGCTCAGTTTTAAAGATATTGGGTTGAAATTTTAAACTTAAGCTTTTCTAGGTCCTGTGTAGTTTCTATGTTAAAATCAATGTGCCACGCCCACTTTTAGGTATAGCTCCCATACAAAGTACAACATTTTTTCAAGTTCTTATATGAAAAAAATGTATTTATAAAGCGAATGGCTTCAAATATGGTTAAAATGTTTCTTATACCATGCTAAAATCTTCAGTTTAAAATTGGTCCAAATCGGACCGCGAGTTCCTAAATTTTTAAGAGTATATTTAATTTGTTTAGTATTTTGAAATAAAATTTAATACAAATGCTGCACACGAAGGTCTATCAACGTCAAATGATGTGTAACAGGTATATAAACTTCGGTCTAACCGAAGTTAACTTTTTTTCTTGTTTTCTTATAAGAACTTGACAAAATGTTGTACTTTTGTATGGGAGCTATACCTAAAAGTGGGCGAGGCACATTGATTATAATATAGAAAGTACACAGGGCCTAGAAAAGCTTAAGTTTAAAATTTCAGATTAATATCTTGAAAACTGAGCGAATAAATAGCGCAGCAACAAACAGACAGACAGACGGACATGGCTAAATCGATTCGTCTCATCGAGCTGATCAATAATATATATACTTTATAGGGTCTACGATGCCTCCTTTAATACGTTACAAACTTTCCGACAAACTGAATATACCTGTTTACACTAGTGTAACAGGTATAAAAAAAACAAGAACAACGTTAACTTCGGTAGAACCGAAGCTTAAATACTGTGACGGGTATTTATGAATATGATTAGAATATATTTTCTTAAATGAATATGTGCGTTCGGTTTGTGAAAGGGTTATGTATTATATATTGTATATGCCTAATATGATAATCCTACTTTTATCATGTGTCCCATTGGTTGCTACAAAAATTCATTTGAGTATATTTAAAATAAATCGCTTCATAAAGATCGAATATTTCATATAAAAACTCGAAAATTAGCGGAAAATTTTTATGGGGCTATATGCTATAGTGGACCCACCTCAACCATGAGCCCTTCTATAAACATGAGCTGCTATTAGAAGTGTTTTTACTGTTTTTAAAACAAATCGCTTCATAAATAATTCTGAGAAAAGCTTAAGTTTTGAACTTCATCTGTAACTACAGACAGACAGACATGGCTTGATCGACTAGTCTCGTCGAGCTGATCAAGAATATATACTTTATTTGGTCTACGGTAACTCTTTTCACGCGTTACAAACTTTTTGACAAACTTAATGTACCCTTTCACACTATGTTTTAGTAATGCAAGTACATAGGTCATAAGTTAGATAATTTGTAAAAGGGTATATCAACTTTCATGCGACATAGATGTGCTTTTCAAATCGCTCTTTGTTTTCCAACGTGTCTGTTGCTACATCAGAGCCGTCAGATAAATCTTGATCTCCTTCACGTCAAAGCAACATCTCATGGAGTGCTGAATGCATCACGCCGACTACTCCACTACCTCCCATCGAACCAATAATAGCTTCTACAACAACAATTACAACACAAAGTGGATATACAACCTGGACAGCTTCGCCGCCAAGAACAACAACAGTAATCTCATCAACTGCTTCGATCACGTCATCTAAATCCTCAATGGTCACGCCATTTCAAAAATAACCTCAAATTGATGTACAGTACATTAACAACAATAACAATGTTCCTTCGAATTCTATAATTGTTTTACCAAAAAACGTTACATCTCCAAAAACAAAACATGAAAAGAACGCACACACACAATTCAGACGTTAAATTTGAAAGGAAATAGAGAAACACATTCTCCAAGTAAGAAAACACAACAAAAGCAAAACAATAACAAAAAATAAGGAAAAACGTTAACTTCGGTTGAACCAAAGCTCAAATACCCGCCACATTTTGGTTTAGTTTATTTTTGATCATCAATGGCTTAGGTGAAATTTGGAGAAAGGATGGTGTTGCCGACTTGTTTCGGCCTAAATCCTATTTATCAATTTTAGTTTCACTGCTGCAGATCTTTATTCTAATAATTTCACGGAGTTCGATAAGAAGAAAAATGCAGTTTTACTTTTCTTCCGAGTTGACTTCTTTCTTTATTCAAAGTTGCTAACGAAGTGAATGTATAACACATAAGTAGAAAAAGTTGAACTTAGCAGAGTGCAAAGTCAAAGAGAGAGAGATCAACTAGTGTTGCCGTATATCATTATGTATGTTACAAATTAAATTAAATCGTTACAAATGCAAATATTACAATATATCCTATGACATTAGTAATGCAATGTATTAAATATACTACTGTTTTGATATATGACGCTATTCTCCTCCAACATCCTCCCCCGTTGAAAGGCCTTACTTTCAAACAAATTATTCAAACGGAAGAGGTGCAATTTTGTGTATTGGGCGTCGTAGCGTTCCCCTTTCTGTCTTAAGGTCGACGACTCGAACCTTTCCATCGGTACCCGATATGGCTGATACAACTCTCGCTAGCTTCCACTGTTGAGGTGGCATGTTATCCTCATGCACGATAACCAGTTAGGCTGAACCCTTGTCCATTTAACCCGTTGCTGAAGAGTGCGAATATAGTCTCTATGCCACAAAACCCAGAACTGTTGCTTGAGATACGTTACTCGTTGCCATCGATCAAGATACCGAATCTTTGTGTCCATTTCGCTATCCTCACTGCTAAGAAAGTTTTCTTCGGGTGCAGATACCAAAGAACATCCAATTAATAAATGCGCTGGAGTTAAAGCTCCCTCATCGTTCGGGTCATCGGTCATTGGTGCAATAGGCCTTGAGTTAAGGATTGCTTCAACTTCAATAAATACCGTTTGAAGTTCCTCAAAAGTTAAGTTTGCCTCGCCGATGTTCTTCACCACCAAATTTTTAGCTGATTTCACCGCGGCTTCCCAGAGCCCACCGAAATGTGGTGCTCTCGGAGGGATAAAACAGAATTCGAATCCTTTGACAGCGCTATACGTTCGCAGCAAATCTAATTGATCTTCGTTTAGTGAGCGATTCTTGAAATCTGTCATCTTTGAAGCGGTGCCAATGAAATTTGTTGCATTATCGCAGTACAAACGTTGAGGAATTCCACGTCGAGCTATAAATCTTCGAATACAAAGTAAGAATGCATTAGTTGATAATTCTGAAACTAGTTCTATATGAATCGCCTTTGTTGCGAAACACACGAAGATTGACGCATACTTGTAAGAGGTACGGAAAGGTCCACAAAAATCTACGCCTGTATTTAAAAATGGACGTTGAGCACGAAGTCGATCAGCCGGTATGTTCCCCATAACTTGTTCCATGAGGCGTGGTTTATAATAGAAACATTGAGTGCACTCACGCACAACCTTTCTTATTAATTGTCTAGCGTTGACAACCCAAACCTTTTGACGTAATATACTTTGCAGAATTCTTGGTGTTGCATGAAGATTCTTTCTGTGCAAAAATTCAATATACCGACGAGTAAATATGTGTTCCTTAGGTAAAAGTGCTTGGAACTTTGCATCGAATGGCATTTCAGACTTGGCTAACCGACCACCAACTCTCATCAGACATATTACATTATCTCCGATTTTATATTCTTGCAAAAAAGGAGCAAGACATTGCAAACTTGGTTGTAAAACTTTATTTTCCTTCAGTGCTGCTACTTCTGTTTTATAATGTACCCTTTGAATATGAGCAATTATTCTCCAAAAAGTAATTTGCAACTCCTTTGCGTTAATATGTAGAACATTTGTTGGTCTCAACAATGCATTTGGTTTAATTTTATTAAAACAGCGATACACATATGTTAATATGCTTAAAATACGAATGTACGAAAAACAGCGGCTTATTACTGAATCAAGAATTGACTCATTCTTGACATCAATGCATAGTAGTGTAACTCTGGCCCGTAGTTCAATTGGCGGAGGCAATGGCTCACGTAACTGTGGCCAGTCATCTTTGGAATCCATTAAAAATTCTGGTCCCGTCAGCCACATGTTTGTAAAAAGCTCAGAGGAGCGGCATCCTCGTGATACTATATCTGCAGGATTTTTAGGTGAAGGTACATGTTTCCATTCAATTACTTCGGTTGTATGTTCTTGCAATTCTGACACTCTATTAGCCACAAAGCATTGTAGCGATGAGGCATGCTTTTTAAGCCATTGAAGCACGATTTTCGAATCCGTCCAGAAGTATACCTGGCTGATGTAAGCATTAAGTTTACCAGAAAATTTGCGCCATGTTCTGCTTAGTAACAAGGCGGCACATAGTTCAAGCTTGGGCAACGATTGAACCCTTATAGGAGCCACCTTCGATTTGGCTATTAACAAATTTGTTTTAACACCTTCTTCTAGCTTTGTGCGCACGTATAGACAGCATCCATACGCCCGTTCAGATGCGTCTGCAAAACCATGTATTTCGCATTTATACTTTGTTGATGTAAAAACATATCTTGGAATCTGAAGATTTGATGTTCCGTGTAAGTCCGCAAGAAGATTAATCCAAGTATCGCGTAAAGTAGCATCTATTTGGTCGTCCCACCCAAGACCTTTGAGTGTGAGATCTTGCATAAAAATTTTTCAACGTATTAAAATTGGACTTATTAAGCCTAATATATCATAGATTTTTGCAATTGTAGAGAGCATTGTTCGACGTGTAAATGGTTCTGACATTTTGAAATACAAAAACATCTAAGTTAGGCTGCCATGTTAGCCCTAAAGTTTTTGTAAACTCATTTTCAGCAACTTTAATTGACACCTCGGTTTCAGATGCTGTTGCTATTAGTTTTGAATTACTGCTGAATTTTGTGAGCTGCAGTCCGGCTCGTGATAAAATTTCTATAATTTCATGCTATTTCTTTTGTAGTTCTTCAATCTGGTCTGCGCCAGTAAGTAGATCGTCTACGTATAGATCGCTGCGCAATACAGCAGCACCGATTGGGAATTCAGTTTCGAACTGATCCGCTATGTAATGTAGTCCCCTTATCGCTAAGAATGGAGAAGAAGACATACCATATGTGATTGTGTTAAGTTCGTACGTTTGAACCTCACTTTGTGCATTTGGTCTCCAGAGTATTAACTGGTACCGTCTATCTCGTTCGTCGACCAAAAATTGACGATACATCTTTGCGATGTCTCCTGTCAATGCAAACTTGTTTAATCGAAATGTTAACAATGTAGTTATCAACTCCTGTTGTATCGTAGGCCCTACCATAAGCAACTCGTTCAATGATTGCCCAGAGGTAGTTTTGGCCGAAGCGTCAAAAACCACACGCAATTTTGTCGTTAGGCTCTGCGGCCTTAGTACGCAGTGGTGCGGTATGTACCTAGTAGTGTGTACTGATCTGTCACAGTACGAATAGACATGTGTCCTAGAGCAATGTATTCGTTCATGAATTCGACATATGAGTCCATAAGTTGATCGTCGCGATCGAGTTTACGTTCTAGCAGTATAAAACGTTTATATGCGTTGTTGAATGAATCTCCTAGTGCGTTTGGAAAATCCTTAAATGGTAGCCGCACCGTTATGCGACCATCATCTCGTGTGGTAGCTGTTTTGCAAAAATGTTCCTCACATCTTTGCTCTTCTTCATTGAATATTGGTGGTACTGTCTTATAGTCTTCAATTTTCCAGAATTGTTGTAATAGACTATCAAGTGGATACAATTCTTGTGTAATATTGCAAGTGTACACTTGTGCATTGGATTTACAGCAGTGCTTTCCACCTACGATCCAACCGTATGCTGTATTGAGTAAACATGGCATGTTTTCACCAAAACTGTATTTGCCATCTCGAATTGCTTCAAAGAAGCCTTCTGTGTTGATTAAAACATCAATTCTTTTAGATTTCATGAAATATGGATCCGCTAAAACAACGTTGTTCGGCAGACTCCAGTTCGATAATTTAATGTTTTCTTGCGGTTGTCTTGTGCAGATTGTTTTAATAACCGCAAATGTCGAAGACCATTCAAAATCCTCAATGCGTGATTTTAACGTAGCAAAAACATTAAAATTGATTCTTTTCGATGTATTAGATATGCCACTGACTTCTTGTTGAACGCGACATTTTTCAATTTGTTAAAAAATATTCTTGCTTTCTTTACATACTCATTACGTTGTTGCAATGTCATAGACGAAAATGTATTGCAACTCGATATATAATGTTCCGATGAGTTACAATGCTCACAAATTGCCCTTGTATTTACAAAAGTTTTTGAACCAGACGAGTGTTTTGTGTGTAGTTTAGTTTCACGCTGATCTACTCGGTTCACAGTTGAGCTTTGGCTTTCTAAATACTGACATCGGCGTGTTATTGTATTACAGCAATCTTCCCAAGACGGAAGTTTATCGAAACTTTGCTTTTCATCATAGCTCGCCTTTGTTTCAGCATCAACCTTTGACAGAATCATGTGTATTATAATTCCGTTCATAATTTCCTCCGTTGTACCCAGTGAAAGTAGCGATCCACGTATGGCAGATGTGTTATCTACTAGTTTCTGTAGAGCTGTAGCATCAGGTTGGTTAAGCGTAGGTAACGTGAATAAGCTTGATATACAATCTTGAAATATAAGCACTTCGTTGTCGTACCGAACTTTCAGTCGGTCCAATGCCTTCAAATAATTTTCATTTGTTATTTGAAAGGACTGCACTACTTCCAGGGCTGGCCCTGATAAACAATTAAGCAAATAATTGAATTTATCGATTGTAGAAATGGAAGCATCGTCATGAATAAGATTATTAAAGGAGCTAATAAAACGTTTATAATTGGCGTACTTGCCATCGAAGCTCAGAAGTTTTAACTTTGGTAATCTGTTGTGGTGTGTAGCTCCGAAGTTAAGCGTTTCGTTAAAACTACTATCATGGCCATTGTGTTGACGTTTTGTTTGTAACAAAGACATCATATGCGCCTTGGCGTTAATGAACATTTCTTCAAGTTCAGCTCGCGCATCATCTAGACTGTATAAATTCTGTATTTGTGTTTGAATCTGACACAATTGACGGAAATGTGCATCTAATATTTGCAGTCTGTATTCGAGTATACTAGCGTCGACATTTTTTCCATCAACCTTCGCTCTTTTGTGCAAGTTCAAAATATGACGTTCAATCGATGTCATCAATTTTTGCTTTTACAGCACCTGCATCTTCATCGTTGGCCATTTTACTAAATCGTAGCACGATATTTAGCTTTTGCAATTCAAATTGACAGGCACCTGTTCAACCGTTGAAGTTGAAACGAAGAGTTGAAGCACTTTCTTGAATTGAAACTAATTGAACCACACTGTTCAACTGATAAATAAGCACGTTGACTGAGTTTTACGAAAAGAAACCGTTCTTTTGATGCTATGTAAATATGATTTCGCAAATAACTGGATCACTTAGCAGTCGATGAGACGATATATGTGCAGTTTTCTTGCTATTTGTATGTATGTATCAGCTACCGTAATGTTGACTTGTACATAAGTATGTACATATATATGTACTCGCGTTTGACTTTGTGTAATGCGTGGTGAGCGGAGTGATGCGATGTGATGACAAACTCTTTTGATTGGTTACTTCGATCCAACTCCAGTAAAATTGTGTATTCTACAACGGCTAATACAATTTATGATAAATACGATGTAATCAAATGTAATGCATGGAAGTTAACTTATCTGATTGCATAGTTGCTGTCCTGTCACGGTCGCCAAAATGTTGCCGACTTGTTTCGGCCTAAATCCTATTTATCAATTTTAGTTTCACTGCTGCAGATCTTTATTCTAATAATTTCACGGAGTTCGATAAGAAGAAAAATGCAGTTTTACTTTTCTTCCGAGTTGACTTCTTTCTTTATTCAAAGTTGCTAACGAAGTGAATGTATAAGACATAAGTAGAAAAAGTTGAACTTAGCAGAGTGCAAAGTCAAAGAGAGAGAGAGAGCAACTAGTGTTGCCGTATATCATTATGTATGTTACAAATTATGTTAAATCGTTACAAATGCAAATATTACAATATATCCTATGACATTAGTAATGCAATGTATTAAATATACTACTTATTTGATAAATGACGCTATTCTGCTCCAACAGATGGATTGAAGTCTAATACAACCAATGTCTATACTCAATAATGGGGTCAAATTTTAACCTAGTGATAGATTAAAATGGTGACTTCATATGGGGTTATACGATATAGTGGGCTGATCCTTATAATATCAGTAGAGTATACATAGGAGAAATGTTTTTAAATCATTTGGGGTAAATCACATATAATTAGTATTTTCGCCCAAAAATTAATTCGTATGGGGCTGTACCTAATTTGGAGTAAATACATTTAACAAAAAATAGCTTTTTCACTATGTGTGGCGGATATAAAAACAAAACAAGGAAGAACTCTGAAGTCGAGTATGCTCGACTGCAAGATAACCTGTACCCAATCTATATGTACCTTAAGTAAGGTTCTATTTGACTACCATACCTCATTGAATTGGATTTTCATAGAAAAACTTAAAAAATCGGGTATATCTTTGAATGGGGCTATACCTAAAATTTTGTTGGGCCTACCCATATTGGTCTATTTCATTGGAACTATCATAGACATAATTTATACTAAATTTAAATTTTCTAGAATAAAAAACAATGACGTTTTTATGTAAAAACCCAAAATTTTGGGGTAAATTTGTATGGTTGCTATACCTAAAATTTAGTTGGTCCTACCCATATTGGGATATTTTATTGGGACTTTCATAGACATAATTTATACTAAATTTAAATTTTCTAGAATAAAAAGCAATGACGTTTTTATGTAAAAACCCAATATTTTGGGGTAAATTTGTATGGGAGCTATACCTAAAATTTTGTTGGTCCTACCCATATTGGGATATTTTATTGGGACTATCATAGACATAATTTATACTAAATTTAAATTTTCTAGAATAAAAAACAATGACGTTTTTATGTAAAAACCCAATATTTTGGGGTAAATTTGTATGGGGGCTATACCTAAAATTTGGTTGGTCCTACCCATGTTGGGATATTTTATTGGGACTATCATAGACATAATTTATACTAAATTTGAACTTCCTAGTATAAAAAACAATGACGTTTCTATGCAAAACCCCAAAATGTTGGGGAAGATTTGTATGGGGGGTACTCCTTAAAATGGGTCTAGAGAAAAACCGTTTGTAAGTGCACACTTGACGGCCTAGGAGAGTCTAAGTTTCAATTTTGACAGCTCTACCTCTTATAGTCTCCGAAATAATCGTTTTCATACGGCAGACAGCATGACAGACGGACAGACAGACATAGCTAGTTTGACTCCCCTTCCAATGCTGATCAAGAATATATATACTTTATAGGGTCTATCTTGCCTCCTTCTGTCTGTTACATACATTCGCACAAACTTAATATACCCTTTTACCCTTTGGGTACATGGTATAACAACAAAACACAAACAACATTACAAAGTTATTCGAACTTTTACAAGACGACAAGTCTGACGAACATACCTAATGCTCTGAAAACACTTTACAACCTTCTGCTCAAGTATTGCAAAAGGTGAATAAACCACCTCCAAATTGTATTCAGGGTGTCGGTCAGATAAAAGTCTTATATGATGCCCTTAAAGAAGTAGCTCAAAAAAAATTTTAGTTAACCATGAAGTCAGAATGCAGGCCACAGATTCTAATTGCTTTGAGTTATCTTCAGATCACTCACCAGTTCAGCTCGATAACACCGAAACGCTTGCAACACAACAAGCCGACGCCCAACCTCTATAACCCAAAAACAGATTGGCAAGCGTACAAAGAACTCCTTAAAATATACTTACGTTTGGACGTTACACATAAATCTCCAAATGACATAGAGACCTCCATAATTTATTTTGATGATGCCGTAGCTGAAGCGGGAATTAACTCTACCCTGCAATTAATCTAAAGGGATACTAAAAACTTGTTTACACCTGCTTCAATTCGAAATCAAATAAAGAATAAAGGAAGAAATAGGAAAATCTGGCAAACTACTAGATGTCTCGAAGATAAAAAGAGACTTAATCGGGCAATAAGGGATCTAAAAGTAAAAGCTTAATCAGAATAAGAATAAAACAAGAAAGAACGCTGAAGTCGAGTATGCTCGACTGCAAAATACCCTGTACCCAATCTTTATATACCTTAAATTAAGTCCTATCTTTGTATATACCTTATTGTATTGAATTTTCAAACAAAAACTTGAAAAATTTGGTAAATTTAAATGGGGGCTATACCTAAAATTTTGCAGGTCCTACCTCTATTGGGATATTTTATTGGGACTATCATAGACATAATTTATACTAAGTTTGAACTTCCTAGAACAAAAAACAATGACGTTTTTATGCAAAAACCTAAAATTTTGGGGTATATTTGTATGGGGGCTATACCTAAAATTTTATTGGTCCTACCCAAATTGGGATATTTTATTGGGACTATCATAGACATAATTTATGCAAAGTTTGAACTTCCTGCAATAAAATTTTGGGGTACATTTGTATGGGGGTACCCCTTAAAATGGGTCTAGAGAAAAACCGTTTGCAAGTGAACACTTGACGGTTCAGGAGAGTCTAAGTTTCAAATATGGTGGCCCTATCTCCTATAGTCTCCGAGATAATCTCTCTCATACGGTTGACAGCAGGACGGACAGACGGACGGACGGACAGACAGACATAGCTAGTTGCACTTCCCCTTCAAATGCTGACCAAGAATATATATATTCTTTATATTGTCTATCTTGGCTCCTTCTGCCTGTTACATACATTCGCACAAACTTAATATACCCTTTTACCCTTTGGGTACAGGGTATAAATATATAAAATTATCTGACTTATTTAAGCCCAACCATACCAAAAATTTTTCCCTATGGAAACCCTACAAAAAACTTAAAAATCGACAACCTTCAACGCACTTTTAAGAAATCAGATGGTACTTGGTCTAAAGCAGAACGCGATAAATCGAACCTATAAGTCAATTTTTTACGAAACTGACTTTAAATGACCCACTTATAGTACGTTTCCATTGGCTAACTCGCGTTAACCTGTTGCTATCGAAAGCAATGCCTACTATGGACGCAAAGTTGTTCAAAATAAATTTCAGGGAATTAATAAATATAAGAAATGTTGTATACGATTGTAGTAGTCCTTGCTTTCGATAGCAACAGGTTAACGCGAGTTAGCCAATGGAAACGTACTATAACCTGTTACAATCATCCAGAAACTTGTTCAAGCAACTTTCAAAATATCAAAATTCGAGATGTAACTACTAAGGAAGTTAAAAATATTATCGACAATATCAAGACAAACAAGTCACCTGGCTATGACATGATAACTATAAATGCTTTAATAAGATACAAATATTTTCCCTCGACGTGGAAGGTAGCAGAGGTCATAGCTATTCCAAAACCTGGTAAAGATGCCACAATTGCAGCGTCTTACTGTCTGATAAGCTTTCTTCCAATATTATCAAAAGCTTTTGAAAACATCTACGTTAACAGACTTCAACCCATCCTTGATAATAGTTACATTATACCTGACCATCAGTTTGGGTTTCGGAAACATCACTCAACCATTGAACATTCAAAGAGTAGTTAATAAAATTTCTACAAATCTAGAAGATAAAAAGTATTGTATTGAAATCTTTGTTGAACCAAAAAAAGCTTTCGACAAGGTATGAAACGTCCATTGTTTAATTTAAAAAAGTTTCTTCCACCAGATTTTTACCACATGCTAAAATTCTTATCTGATCGACACTTCTATGTAAAAGTTAAAGAAGCTCACTCTACAATAAGGCAAATTAAAGAAGTTATACCTGAAGGTTGCGTTCTTGGACTACTCTTATACGTCCTTTTTACACAAGACTTACCTATCCCAATAGAACCCTCTTCTATGATAGCAACTTTCGCAGATGACATAAAGACTAAGCTACAGCCTCTAATAAGCTTCAAAACATACTTGATAACACCAAAAAATGGTTTGACAAATGGGCCATAAAAATTAACGAAAACAAAACTACACAAGTTATTATACCCTGTACCCAAAGGGTAAAAGGGTATATTAAGTTTGTGCGAATGTATGTAACAGACAGAAGGAGGCAAGATAGACCCTTTAAAGTATATATATTCTTGATCAGCATTGGAAGGGGAGTCGACCTAGCTATGCCTGTCAGTCCGTCCGTCCGTCTGTCCGTCTGTCATGCTGTCTGCCGTATGAAAACAATTATTTCGGAGACTATAAGTGGTAGAGCTTTCAAAATTGAAACTTAGACTCTCCTAGGCCGTCAAGTGTGCACTTACAAACGGTTTTCTCTAGACCCATTTTAAGGAGTACCCCCCATACAAATCTACCCCAAAATTTTGGGGTTTTGCATAAAAACGTCATTGTTTTTTATTCTAGGAAGTTCAAATTTAGTATAAATTATGTCTATGATAGTCCCAATAAAATATCCCAATATGGGTAGGACCAACAAAATTTTAGGTATAGCCCCCATACAAATTTACCCCAAAATATTGGGTTTTTACATATAAACGTCATTGCTTTTTTATTCTAGAAAATTTAAATTTAGTATAAATTATGTCTATGATAGTCCCAATGAAATAGACCAATATGGGTAGGCCCAACAAAATTTTAGGTATAGCCCCATTCGAAGATATACCCGATTTTTTAAGTTTTTCTATGAAAATCAAATTCAATGAGGTATGGTAGTAAAATAGAACCAAACTTAAGGTACATATAGATTGGGTACTGGGTATCTTGCAGTCGAGCATACTCGACTACAGCGTTCTTTCTTGTTTTTTTATTAAAACAATTTGATCTACGAGCTATCTTAAGACAATAAATAGATTAACAATGACACTTAATTAAATTACATTTATAGTATTGTGCTCTTATAGGCACAACATTAATGCTAATCGCTTAGTTTATAATATGTTTTACATTGCTATGTTACAGTGTATTTTTAATATTAATTTAGACATATAAATAGCTATACTAATTGTCAATAACTTAGTTTTATGGAAGTTACACATAGAAAAAAAAAACGAAATCAAATAAAAGAGAAATAATCGTCAACTGAGCTGGCTTATGAACAAAAAATCGAAGTTCTCTTTAAGCAATAGAGAAACAGTAGCAGTTAGTAGAAGTTACCACACCAGAATCCTGTCATATTTAAACAACGAGATGAGTAACTTACCCATACTTAAGCTAACTGTATGTATCTAATCATTTTCATAGGTTCGGTTTTTTTAACCTGCTGTAGTGTGTATCCTTCTAACAATCACATCCTGTTTTTGGCTGAAGCTTCGCATTCTGATAGAATATGGATAGGTGTTGCCTCATACTGCCACAGAATCTACACTCAGGAGAGCTTGCTACACCCATTACATATAGGTGTTTCCTAAATCTGCAGTGACGCGTTAGGAGCCCTACCATTATCCTTAGCTGGGTTCTGCTCACCTTAATAGTTTGGCTTGTCGCATGGCCTGCCTGTGACCATCCGTAGCTCGTTTTCTATCATTACGTATTGGCTCATTAAGCTTGTGGCTCCCAATGGGACAATAAGGTTATGGGCCTAACAGGGGAGTTGCAGCCCCTTTCCTGCCTAGTGTGTCTGCTTGCTCTTACGGGATTTTTGAATGCCCCGGCATCCACAACAGTTGTACCAGGTTTCAGGGTGGCTATAGCCTCTTGTACGAGCTTAGATTTTACAATATGAGACTGTAGCTCCTTGAGAGTTGCTTGGCTGTCTAATAATTTTGCTATATCGCAGTTATTGCAGTTCCTTTCAATATTGATCTGCGTGCAATGAATTATCGCGCAGATCTCTGACTGGAAGATGCTAGTGTATCTTCCCAGGTACTCCCAAAGTCCTGTCCTTGGGCCAGCTACTCCTAAGCCGGCGCCTTCGTCGGTGAGTAACCCGTCTGTATACCACTTAATGGTGTATAGTTTTGTCTTGAATACGCTTTCAGATGTCCAAGTTTTCTTACTTGACCATCTAATGCTAAAGTCGTTTTCAATATTAAACTTCATAATGTCATGATCATGGGCATTGACAAAAATTGAGAGCTCCCCGTCCTCGTGGACAGGTATTTCTTGCAGAAGGTATATGTAGTTTTGTCTCCATCCTTAGATTTATTTCTATGTCTTGTGATGTTTATACATGCTAGTTGTTGTAGTGACTAAAGTTTTCTTTTGGTCGTATGTTGATTCGATCTATCACCTCACGCTACTGCCCCATATAGGAGTATTGGTTTAATTACCATGTTGTAGAGCCATAGCATGGTACTGGGTTTGAAGCAAAAGTATTTTCATGCTAATTTCCTGCATATAAACAGGGCCTTAGTGCATCTTCGAATTACCGCATCTGTCTGGCTTTTCCAGCGTTAAACCCAACTACCAGAGTCTATAGCAGAGGTAGTAGCACACCACCCTGCGGATATCCCTAGACGGTTTGCCTACCCTTTTAGATCTGCTTCCACCGTTCTAGTATCCAGAAGTGAGTGTATCCAGTCGGCCGCCAGCGGTCGGACCCCTCTATATTCTAGGACATTACATATTGTGTCGTGGTTCGCGTTGTCAAACGCCCTTCGATATCTGAAAAGGCACAAATAGTGGTTTCTTTGTATTCGAATGAGTTTTTAATTACCCCAGTTAGGTTTATCAGGGCAGTGTTTTTTGATCTAACTGTTCTGTATGCATTCTGATCCTTGTGTAGATGTTTTCTCGTAAGGAAAGTTTCTCTAATATGCCTATTTTCTATCATTTTCTATTTGTTCCAATAAAAACGATGTCAAGCTGATAGGCCTGAAAGATTGGGATGGTTTGGGATGATCTAACTGTTCTGTATGCATTCTGATCCTTGTGTAGAGGTTTTCTCGTAAGGAAATTTTCTCTAATATGCCTATTTTCTATCATTTTCTATTTGTTCCAATAAAAACGATATCAAGCTGTTAGGCCTGAAAGATTGGAATGGTTTTCCCTATCTAGGGGATAAAGACAACCCTTCTTCACTAGGTTGTGACATGGCTTGTTGCTAAGCTACTGGTCATAAGTCTTTGAATTTTAGGGAGTACTACAGCAGGGAAGATTCCGTCTACTCCAGGAGATTTAAAAGGATGAATGGTGGATACTGCCCACCTTATCTTTCCTTCTGTCACTATCTTCTTTGCAAGCATCAGGTTTTCCCGACTTGCTCGCCTATACGCCTCCTCGTGGTGAAACGCAACGTCTCTAGCTCCCAGGAAGTGTGTTTCTAATAGAAGCCTAACTCTTTGCTCTTCGTTTTCCGTATATGATTTATCTGGCCTGCGAAGTGCTATATTTGCTTTGGCCTTGGCTCCTGCCATTGCTCGGTAGATGCGGGCAGCTTTGGCTGTGGAAGTGAAACTTTCACAAAAAGATCTGAGCTTTCTCTAGGTGTAGTACTAGACAGAATACTTCTATATAGTTCCCAGTTCGTTTTCTTGGGGTTTCTTCTCAATATGCGGTAGGTCAATTTTTCATATTGTTAAATCGTTTGATTCTGTGGTCTGACATGGAAGGTTCCAGAGGCACATGCCAGTCACTAATCTTACTCTCTAGCGCTAGACTGCTAAAAGTTATGTCTAGCACCTCCTCCCTTATTCTAGTGACGCAGGTTGGTATGCATCCCTGATTATAAATTGTAAGGTTATTACTTAGTAAGAATTCAAGTTAACACTTACCCCTTGAATTTGTATTCGTGCTGCCTTATAGCTGATGAGCATTGGCGTCGCAGCCAACAACGATTTGGATGCCTCGTGTGTTGCATAATTCCACTAGGCCTTCCAGTTCTTCTGGTGGTGTCGTGGTTCTCGGCCGCACAAGGGTCTGCCTTGTCTCGTCGTCAATTCCTATTACAAGGAGTTGTCCGTTGCCCTCCTTCCGTGCGAAAATAACTTTCCACGATTTAAACGCATGTCGACTTTCCAGTTCGTGCACCTCGGTAAGAACACGTGGATTATCTCCATTAAGGAAATATTCTCATTGTTGAGCGTCGTTAGAAGTGGGCTTTTCCAGTTCTTAAGAATTGAAGCATGGTTCTGCAGCCATTCTATTGAGACATCGTTGGCGCAGTCAATTATTAGCATTCCTGGTCTGAAGTGCACGGCATCGATCCTGATTTTGTGGTGCCTGTGCTATTCTATACAAAAATATCATATTTTTGGTAATTGTACTCTTGGTTGAAGAGCTTGGACGTACAACTTACCTTACGAAAAGTAGTAATAACCATCAACATCAGGTTTGGTTGCACTCCAAGTTTACGTGCCTGGGTGTGCATATAGTCAAACCTTTTAGTTGGTCGGTTGCATTCAATTTAATTTCCATTAGAGACGTTACTAACCTGGGAAACAAACAACTCAAGCAGCGTTATACAGACCCATTAGTCTATTATATATTGTATCTGTAAAGTGTTTGAGATACTGCGTCTAAAACTTAACACATACATGCAAGGTATCATCCCAGACACCAATTGGGGTTGAACACTGTGGCGTAGTGACATTTATTCTTTTGATATATGACTTATGCAACAGTTTTTCCAAACCATGTACATGCTAATGTTCTGTTGGAAATTGTTTATATCAATACCCCCAACACCTAGTAGACTCCACATCCCCATTCCCTCCCTGATTAGAAGTTTGGTTCCGCCCATGCTGAAAATTTTTTGAAGGAGACGTCGTAGACCCCATAAAGTATATATATTATTGATCAGCTCGAAGAGACGAATCGATCTAGCCATGTCCGTCTGCCTGTTTGTCTATACGTTTGTATATTTCTATGCATCTTTTTTGATCAAGATATAAAGATGAAATTTGTAACTTAATCTTTGCTCGGCAACGACTAAGTTAATTTCTAAAATGAAAGTGGCACACCCATTTGTAGGTATAGCCACCATACAAACTTACCGCCACTATAACATACAGTCCCTATATAAACTCAAATCCTAATTTCTGATTTTTTATAAAGAAAATGTTTGTTATATCTGTCTTTAGCTTAAAATTTAACCATATTATTATGTCAAAAGTCCCCACTTCTCCAAATTTTATCGAAGCCGCTGATGATAATAAATAAACTATTCCAAGGTTTGTGTTGCGGGTATAAGACCTTCGGACCGAAGTTAACGTTTTTCCTTGTTATTATTTAATTGCTTTATATATTAATTATTTGATTTATTATGTAACACAAAAAACTTAACTACTATTTAATTAGTAAATTTAGGATGATACATTTTAATATTGCGTTATGAGCAGCTGCACTTCTCTACAGACATATTTGGTATTATACTCATTACAAGTTTGTTACTATCATCAAAATACAATAAATTTAAGGGGCTCATCTTTGTTGGGGAACAGCACGGAGTCGCTGAAGCTGTCAATGATGTCAAGTGTGTATGCGTGTATTGTTCTAAATAGCCAACTTTGCACTCTCCATTACAAAAGTACGCATCAAAGGATGTCGGTGCCACAACAAAATGCCATCCGAAGTTTGTAAAATTTACTTTTAATGGATATCGACAGCATCTATCTTCATGGTCGCTTTCTTGACAATCAAGTGATGTGCTACGTTTATAGCGATGTTTCGTTCGTGATCCAATTTCAATGTGTACTGTCTTATTTCGGAAGTAGTATATGCAAATAGAATATAAAAATTTCATGAATATAAGTCATAACTGAGCTTTTCTGAGTCAATAACTGTTAGTTTATATTAGCATTTACTCTTATTTATCAAATTGAACTCTTCGCCTATGAGTTAATTCAAACGTAGCCATTCATCTTGATAAACTAAAAACTTTCAATGATATTGCAATGTATCATTCAAAAAAACTCACAGTGCCATTAATTCACTAAAAAATGACATTATTATTTCGACACATCAATTCCAATCGGAAATACTATAAAACGAAAAATTAGAGTATTTTTATAGTAAACTGTCATCTAATTGATTCTTTGACTAAAGTCCAAACATATATTACCAGATGATGGTCTTCATTAGATTTTCAAAATGACCCTTAAATATAACATTTAACTTTATATATAAAATTTTTTAGATTTCGTAGATAAAGAGAAGTGATTATGGGACTCTACAGTTCCATACAAGTAGCGCGTAATGCGACGATTTGTTGTCACCAAATCTCATAAATAGGACCTGCTGCATCAAGCTAGTAAACCCTATTCAAAACCAGCGTAGTTAAAACTGCCATTGTCCGAGAAACCGTATTCTGTGTTAAAAGAAAGTGTTCTAACGTTTCTGTTTCATTTTCTTCCTTGCAGCTTGCGCAATATCTATTGAATGGGATTCCTACTCAATGGAGTAATTTTTGCTTTATAAGATTATAGTGACATTGAAAAAGTTTTTTGGCATTTTTTCATACTTACTAGAGGATTTGGAGTCATGTTATCGGATGTTACAATTAACGACCTCATCCATGGTTCCAAGCCCCTAACTAAAATTTCTTGAGATTCGTTTTGATTTCCATTCCAACTTTTTAACAGCGGTAATACATTAATTTTTACCCACTGACCAATACCAGTCGGAATCCGATGTCGAGATTCTAAAACTTTTTGTTTATGAGTATAGTTTGTGGAATTCGATCTGCGGACTGCTCGATGAATCGAGACTACAAGATAACGTCGACTGCTTGGTTCACTATCTTCAATTAGCTCTGGCTTGTATTGTTTTATCCACTCTAAGCCACGTATATAGAGATGCATTGTTGCTCGTGAAATGTCAGAACCTTCACCGAATTTGAAGCGAAGTAGTTCCATTTTATGATGACGAATGTGAGACACTGCAAAATAAGGCAAAAAGTTAAGTATTACTAAATTAATAATATATAGTACATTACTTGCAGTTAATCCCGGCCGTGTCCGGGCTGCTTTACTTTTATAATTGTACCTATAATAAGTATGTAAAGCATAAACCTAATAATTGCTCAATGCTCCGCCCATGAACTTCTCTTAAGGTACTGTTTGTTTGTGTACACTACAAACAATATGCAAAAAAAGAGGTTCCAACGGTAAATATTCGAAGTATATTACGGCTAAACGGTAGATATTTATGTAACATATATGTAATTCTATTTCAATATCGAGCTGAATTATAACTGAAGGTTATTTTAACATTTGAACACATTTCGTTCATGCAAGCTAGCTGGCATGACTAAATATTCATACTTCCATTACTTCCATTACTTCCATTTTCTGAATCACTAATATTTTGTGATGTCAGATGCTAACTAGGAACTTAAAAAATCTGACAACTAATGTGGGTGTACCATATCGGTCCTTTTATGACTAGATCAGTCAATGATAGTATAGCATGGGTTGGTCAGTGACTGAACTATGCGATATGGAACTATGAGCTATTCAGGCTGGACTAGATAGCTGACTGACATGGCTCGATTTTCAATATCAATAAATGATTTAATCAAAGCACTATGGGAAATTTGAGCAGTTTGTGAGACCAAAATTAATAATTCAAAAACGAAGCAAAATATTTAAGTTCTGTTTTTTGAATTCATCTTAAATATCCATTAGGTATTAGACTTAGAATAAAGGTGGGCGTGGCACCGTCCATTTTGTTTAAAAAATCAACTTATTTTTATTCAATTTTTATAACAATATTTTTATTTGTATTTACAGTCGTGTCTGGATATAGTGAACACCTTAAATAGTGAACACCTCGAAATAGTGAACACCCAAAAATGTACATGGAGTACTCTGAATAGCGAACAATCGAAAACCTCGAATTAGTGAACACAATTTTTCAATTAACTTCAAGCAGAAAACAGAGAAAAAACACTCAAAAGAACCAATAACACACAAAAGGGGCTGCTCACTTTTACACTTCTAAACATTCTTTGCTTTGTTACACTGCGACACCACTGGAAATTGATATATATGAATAAGATTTCTATTATTATGGATTTTCAATTTCCATTCTTCGAGAAATCTTAATAGCATTTATATTTGATTCAAAACTGTTTCTTTTATGATATGTATTTTTTGGGTGAAAAAAATTAAATCTAAATCTAAAAAAGTTCATGACATACAGCGATTACTAAAAGTAGTCCCGGAGGCAGTTTTATTGATTGTTGCTTTCGTATTCCTGTTAATTTAGTTTTAACTCTATTTATTTAAGGAAAATTACACCGAAATTGATGTTGAAAACTGGAATTCCATCGAAGACAACGAACCGATTCCTGTTGATGCTGTTGATGCCGCATGTATTGAAGATTCTGATGATGACAACCAAGGGGAAATCCAAATCGCAAACCCTATTAAAGCTTCCGAAGCTATTGAAAGTTTTGATAAGGCTATCGCAGGGCTGAGGCCATCGCGACTTCTGCCATACTAGGAATGCGCAGTCTACGCGAAAACGCGGTCCAAAAATCAGTTTCGGAACGCAAAAAGCAAACATCCATTCTCGATATCTTTATTTAATTGATTTCAACTCTAGCATTTCCATACACAAATGTGTATTTAAAGTAAAAATTGTGAGTCTCGAGTCCAGACACGACTGTATTTGACAAAAAAGGGCGTAGCACGCCTTTACGACAAAAACCAACTTAATAAAAACAAAGAAAAACGTTAACTTCGGTGGAACCGAAGCTTAAATACCCGTCACACGAGGATAAGACTAACTCTTCTTGAATGAATATGAGCGTTTGGTTTGTTAAGGGGTTATGTGCTACAATGAGCCTACTTTAATCATGAATCCTATTGTCATCTAATGTTGCAACAATAAGTATTTTAAAGGTATTCGAAATAAATCACTTCATAAATAATTTTTTTTTTATATATATACTCAAAAATTAGAGCTACATTTCTATAAGGGTTATATGTTATAGTGATCCCAGCTCAACCATGGGTCATTTTCTAAACATGGGCTAATATTAGAAGTCTTTGTACTGTATTTGACGCAAAGCGCTTCATAAATAAACCATTTTTAATAAAAAAAAATTTTAAAATTAGTATGGGGACTATGCCTAAAAATGGGCGTGGCATTTTGGTTTTATTACTTTAGCTGCACATGAAACGTGTAACTACAGACAGACGAACAATTCTGTATAGGAAAATATGATGCTACGTCCTAAAAATTTAAATTTCACGTAAAGTGGTAGAAAGTGGATTTTTTAATTAGAATCATTTGAACGAGAATTAAATACTCTACAACACACAATTTTTTTAATGAATTGACTCCTCTGGACTCATTTCGTATACCTTTTGAAAAGTGACACTCAATGAAAAATTTTTCGTTTGTTAGACTACTTACACTTTTACATTAATATTTACCTTTTTGGCACATTCAAATTGAGAACAAAACTTTTTTTAAAATTTAAAAGCAAGTGCTTTGCAATTGCAACAGCTGTGTTTATCAGCTCATATCTTCGTAGTGGCGCCATCTATTGTGATTTCTGGTACGCAACATTGAAGAACAATCTTTTGTTAGTGCGTTGCGTTGGGTTTTGGCCTCATAAACTGGTAAAATTTCCCATAGTGCAAAGGTGACACACAAAATCTCTGTTGGTTGGTTTTAAATCTCTCATGTTATTCATTGAAATGTGTAAAAGTCACAATTAGTTTCAACAGTATTTAAAATATAAACAAGAAACAAAGTTAAATTCGGTTGGACCAAAGCAGCATTTGTATTAAATTTTATCTTAAGGGGCAAGTCACACGATGCAAGATTTTCATGAGATCTTTCATTGCTTGCGTTTCGTGCAGCTGTCAATGGGCCTTAAAAATAGGCGTGGTACCTTAGTTCTGACATACAAACTGCCTATAACCAAAAAAGCTAAAGTTTAAAATTTTATGTCAATATCTTAAAAGTATTCTGAGTACAACGCATCGCAACAGACAGACGGACATGGCTAAGTAGTCTCATCGAACTGATCAATAATATGTATGTATACTATTATGCCTCCTTTAATACGTTACAAACTTTCGTTCAAACTGAATATACCCGTTTACACTATGTGTAAGGGGCATAAAAATATAAAACTTATGAGGTTTATTTTTCATACCCGCCAAACATAGTGTTAAGGGTATGTTCAGTTTTATCTGAAAGTTTGTTAAGAATTGAAGGAGACGTCGTAGACCCAATAAAGTATAATTCTTCTTGATCAGCTTGATGAGACATCTTAGCTATGTCCGTTTGTCTGTTTGTCTGTCCCCTTATCCAAATTTTACGTAAGCCACTCATGATAATAAATAAACTAAACAAAACTCGTGTGGCGGGTATATGAGCTTCGGTTCCACCGAAATTAAAGTTTTTCCTTGTTTTTAAAGAAAAATAAATTTCATTTGCATTTATTGCCGTGAAGAAGTCGTTAAACCTCAACCTTCGCCTGAACTGGATAATCGGATTTAAAAACGACACCTATTAATACAGTTTTAGCGTTTTGCTTTCGTCTTCCACTTAAAAAAACTTGCTCTTGTTCTTGTAATTGTGAAGGCGGACATACAACAGCGCAATTTAACTTCGTTATATTTACATTTAACATATTTTTATAACATAATTTCATTAAGGATCATTCTTACTGGTTTCAGTGAAAAAACTAGTTGAAAATTGTAAAAAAAACTTCAAAAATTTAACATATTCTTTTTATCAACTTGATTCAATTAAAAAACATATAATTTTATAATGATTCGAAATTTTTTCCAATAAAAACTTTTCGGATAAATGTTGAAATGAAATTTGTCAGCTGAAAAAAAAAAATAAAAATTTGATAAAAATTGAGTTTAAAACTTTAAAAAAATTAAAAAATTCGAGATAATTTTCAAAAATTATAAAACTCTGCTGTTACCTCCGTCACCAACTCATTTTTTCGTTGGATTACTTTTACTTTGCAGACAGACTTTGAAAAACATTTGGAACAACCCTCGAAATTGAATTTCTCTATTGGAACATACATAAATCGTTTACTCTTTTCGAGCTGATCATTATATATATATATATATATATATATATATATATACATATATATATGTATATATATATATATACATATACAATATATATTAAGTGGGTTCAATGAACTCTTCACGGCAATAAATCCAAATGAGTTTTATTATTATTTTAAAAATTAAAGAATAAGTTTTTTTATATACATGTATATTTTTAAATATCTCTTATTTTTATGTCATAATGCTTATCAAACTATAGAAAAAATAATCCTAAACAAGGAAAAACGTTATCTTCGGTGAAACCGTAGCTTAAATACCCGTCACACAAATATTTGTGTGAGTTTATGTATGATCATCAGTGGATTAGATAGAACTTTGAGATGGGATGGATGGGGGTCAATGGTCTGATACAACTTCAAGCAAAAAATACAGGTATAACAATAATTTTCTTGAAAATATAAGAAAATGGAACATGAGTTTGTGTGGGACTATATGTTATAGTGGCCCGATCCGTACCATATCGGTGGTGTGTACATAGGATGGTAATAGAAGTGTTTTAACCCAATTTGAAGTGAATACATTCATAAATAATACCTATTTTCATACAAGAATTCGAAAATGGGAGGTAAATTTGTATTGGGGCTATACCTAGAAATGGACGTGGCACCATTTTTTGACATTGAATGACATAAGAAGTGTTTTTTTCCAATCTTGAGTAAATACATGCATAAATAATACCTATTTTCATACAAAATGGGCGGTACATTTGTATGAGGGGCTATACCTGGAATGGGCGTGGCACCTTGGTTTCGACTTTGGATGACATAAAAAAGTTTTTACCCAATTTGGAGTGAATACATGCATAAATATTACATACTTTCATACAAAATTCGAAAATGGGAGTAAATTTGTATGGGGGCTATGTTCAGATTGGCGTGGCAGTTTGAATTTAACATACAAACTACCTAGAACTGAGAAAAGCTTAAACTTTGGGTTTTAGCTCCATTCTTTAAAACTAAGCGAATGAATCACCTTGCAACAGACGGACAGACAGACGGGCGGACATGGCTCCTCTCATGAAACTGATCAAGAATATATATACTTAATGGAGTCTACGACGTCTTCTTATGCGTAACAAATTTTTCGACAAACTGAATATACACTATGTGTAACGGGTATAAAAAAATTGTTACAGTCGTAGAGAAAAAAAGTAAAACTTAATAATAATTGTTTTAAATGTTAAGTAATTTATAAAAATTGTATAATAATATTTATTGTCGGAGTAATAAAAATAAAAATTAGCAAATAATTACCAAATTATCAAATTTTTTTTTTTTTTAAACTCTTACGGTCCCTGATATAAATGCTGAAAGCGAAGAACTATCTTAAGTTAACGATTTCCTTGTTTTTTTTTTTTTAATTTTTTTTTTTTTTATACCCTGTACCCAAAGGGTAAAAGGGTATATTAAGTTTGTGCGAATGTATGTAACAGACAGAAGGAGGCAAGATAGACCCTATAAAGTATATATATTTTTGATCAGCATTGGAAGGGAGTCGAACTAGCTTTGTCTGTCCGTCCGTCTGTCCGTCCGTCCGTCTGTCATGCTGTCTGCCGTATGAAAACGATTATTTCGGAGACTATAAGAGGTAGAGCTTTCAAAATTGAAACTTAGACTCTCCTAAGCCGTCAAGTGTGCACTTACAAACGTTTTCTCTAGACCATTAAGGGTACAAACCCCAAAATTTTGAGTTTTTGCATAAAAACGTCATTTTTTTTTATTCTAAGAAGTTCAAATTTAGTAAAAATTATGTCTATGATAGTCCCAATAAAATATCCCAATATGGATAGGACCAACAAAATTTTTGGTATAGCCCCCATACAAATTTACCCCAAAATATTGGGTTTTTACATAAAAACGTCATTGCTTTTTTTTCTAGAAAATTTAAATTTAGTATAAATTATGTCTATGATAGTCCCAATAAAATATCATAATATGGTTGCGACCAACCAAATTTTAGGTATAGCCCCCATACAAATTTACCCCGAAATATTGGGTTTTTACAAAAAAATGTCATTGTTTTTTATTTTTGAAAATTTAAATTTAGTATAAATTATTTCTATGATAGTCCCAATGAAATAGACCAAAATGGGTAGGCCCAACAAAGCATACTCGACTTCAGCGTTCTTTCTTGTTTTTATTTGACTTCAAAATTAGAAACAGGTCCGTTTTCGATGCTCCGATTTTGCATGACGGACTAGGGTAGTCAGAGAATTGAGAGCTGAGATTTTTTTGTGTTATAAATAACAACACAGGCACACAACAATAAAAAAGTGACTTGGACAAGACGCTAGCGTATTACCATGTATTTTTATGGTCTAATTTCAAATCAGAAGTCATAATAGATTGATTGTCAACGTAGCGTAGCATTTGTCCATTGATTTTTGTTAACTACTTGCAATAAAATAATTTTAAAATCACGAAGACACCCCAACTTCTATGTAATTTCAAAAGTATTTCTCGGATGTCTGATCATTGCTTAAGTCTAAGTTAGATTTATATTTTCATTGATGTTTCTACAATTTATGTGTTCATATCGCGCACGTGCTTAAAAATTGTCACAACTCAAAAGCGTTGTAATGGTTTATTACATCATAGAGTTTATATGTATCATATATAAATTTCCTGTTGATATCTTGCATACTATCTGTATTCTTTCATATGTTTTTAAATTGCTTTCTGCAAAATCATTTTTATCGATTTAGGAGAGTTTCTGAGCAAATACACATCTACCTCGGATGTATTTTTTAGTATTTATATTAAACTTAAAAGAAACTTAAATTTTACATACACTCGGGAAATAAATACACACTGCTTATGTGCGACATAATGCTGCCATTATAATCTTCATCCAAGTTTTCATAGCTGTTAAATTCCTCTTGTAGCACAGATGACTCCCGATTGTTATATTCATTAGCACACTCGCCGTCTTTTAGGTGGTCATCATTTAATACGAAAGTGTCGTCTCTTTGCATATTAGGATCATCATTTTTTGTATCTATTTCTCCTTCATTCAAAATGTTTTTATATTCTAATTTAACATTCTTTGAGGTTTTTTGATTGTTAGTCTCCAAGCCATGTCCACCTAGTTTTTTACTATCCCGTCTAAAAAAAAAGAGTATAAGTAATAAATAAATAAGTAACTTTGATAAAATGTGATGTGATCGCAAAAAATATTACTTTGATATGGAAAGTGATTATTTTCAAAATTATTTACATAGCCCATGATTCATTTAAATTGCGTTATCCAGAGGAACAACAGATTCTAATTTCTAAGTTCCTTCCGAAGATTGCAACTGCCGATCCATTGAGAGTTTGCTTTGGAAGAAAACTTTAAGACCATATCAAGACGGTGTTGGCGGATTACAACTAAAGAAGTGCACTACGTGTTATTATTGTTTTTATTTTTTTGATATACTGTATATGTACATTAGGTTTAGGCTTATTTATGGATACAAAAATAATTTTTAGTTAAAATCACCACCTCTAGATATTTTTTTTGCTTCTTACTTTGAAAAAGTTTTTTTGCTAATCAATGCCGAGACTATTGTCCTCTATCAATTACTTGATTATTGATTGTTGATTAATCAATTATTGATTTTTGAACTAATTGATCAATTGATTATACAAAAATCAATTGCTCCTTGATTAATCGATCAATCACACAGTCCATAAAATAGGCCGAGCCCTAATGTTCATTCTATATCTCCGCTAAAGACGGTTTTATATTTTTTTGGAAATTAGGAATCTACATATTAATAAACTAAACAAATCTCATAAAATTTTTTTAATTCCCACAAGATTTTAACCACATGTTCCGAGCAAGGTATGATTACACGGGTCAACAAATAATGTACTAAGTATTGTACACATTGAAAGGTCTACGAAAACTCTGCGATGGTATATGTCTTTCTTTGGATATCCCACAATAATATTTTTGTAATTTACATTTTACGACAAACGTTTTATGTACAACGTTTACGTTTTTCTTAGTATTTTGTATGCATTCTCGTTCGAAGACGGGGTGGGTCGCTAGTTCTGTTATAAAAACCGTTTTTTCATTAGGTTTTGCACCAACATTTTGGGTTTATGCTAAATGTAAAATTGGTCAAATTGTCGACTAAATATAAATTGGTCAAAAAATCTACTTTTGGTCCACCAATGGGTCCAGGACAAAACTTCGGAAATCCCTTGAACCCGCCTAAAATATTTTCTAACCCTCTTTCAAATGCGCGCAGTTTCAAGTCTCAACGTACATTCAATCCAAAGATATGGCTTTTTATTGTTCAAGGCCCCCATTTGGCACCGGGTCAAAATTTTCCAAAATCTCGCCTTAGTGCTCACCTGAAATCTAAAAGAGAAAAAAAAATGGTCAAATAATATATTTTGGGTCCACATATGGGTCACAGGTAAATATTTCGGAAATCCCTTGAACACGCCTTAAATATTTTCTAGCCATCCCTCAAGGCCCTAGGTCAAATTTTTAAAAAATTCCGCCCTATTGCTCCTCTACTCAATGTATATATGATACAATATAAATTTAGCTTTGTATATTTAGCTTTTTTCCCCCTATTTTAAGGCCCAATTTCACCTTCTCTGTTGCCGTTTGCCCAATATTCTGATCGTCCGTTAGAGAAGATTAGAGTCAGGTCAACGAGATTTATTTATAAAGACTAGCCAAAATACCCGGCCTTAAATTTACCACATTAATAGTTGTTTAATTGAAATACTAATGCTAGAAAAATATATTTCATATATGTGTATATATGTGTCGGTGTCATCTTTCTTTGCAAAAAGGGTAAGTAAAACATTTTTTATATTCCAAAGAATATCTGTTCGACAAACATTCAAATACAAGTCGACGTTGTACAAAGAATATCATCTGATTACTAAATGTAAATAAAACTACATATTTTATGTTGCACTTGAAGAGAAATGAGTCGAAAATCAGAGCTGAGTGTAGAAACACGAGTAGTAATTGTAGTACTACAGTGAGAAGGCTATTTAACGCGAAAAATTGCTTTCATATGTAATGTTTCTCAAAATGCTGTCAAGAGAGCGTTACAAAGAAAGAGCGAAACTAGGTGTAATCAGAGTCAACATCGTTCTGGGTGGCCTAAAACTACGTCAAACCAAGAGGATAAGTTGATCTGCGTAGTAAGCAAGAAAAATCGTTTTCTAACAGCTCCAGAAATTCGCGAAACAACTCAACTCCGCACGCAAGGCACCCGCATCTTATTCGCGGGACAGCGACAGCTAAGAAATTTCGGTCTAAAACGATGCGTCGCCACCAAAAAACCCTTACATCGATTGGCCAACTGAAAAATGGTCTAAAGTCTTGTTCACGGACGAATCAAAATTTGAAATTTTTAACAAACAACGCCGACAATATGATCGTCGTTTGGTCGGTGAACGCATGATAAACCAATGTGTTATTCCCACAGTTAAGCATGGTGGAGGGTCAGTGTAAGTCTGGGGATGCTTGCTGGGGACAAAGTTGATGTCTTTGTGAAAATTGAGGGTATCAAGGACAACAAAGTCTACCGCAACATTCTTTAATGACACGCTTTTCCATGTGGTAAAACAATTGTTGGCCGCGGACTCGTTTTCCAGCAAGGTAAAGATCCTTAGCACACTTCTAAATTTTACCGGGATTACATCGTAGCCAAAGAAAAGCAGAAAGAACTCTAAATGGGATGGCCTCCTCAGTCGCCGGATTGTTATCCGATCGAGTTGCTGTGAGAGGAGTTGGACAGATATGCCCAGAATATGCGCTGCTGTTATACTAGAAAAATTGAATATTTCGAAGAATCGAAAATAAGAACGAATACTTGCGGGTTTCTTTGAAAGTTGACATGTATGAAACATGATTACTTTCTGTAAAATATCGATAATAAAAAATATTGAACAAAGAAAATCACGACTTTTTGAAAATTTTTTACAATTTGTCAAGTGAACCCAAACTTTTGATCGGGTCATGTATAGTACATGTATCATATATCATTAGTTCAATTATTTGCAAACTATTATTTGATTTACTATATGTTAATGTTGAAAAATGCTCTGATGCGTATCAAGGTAAGGTAAGCTGGAGACGAGTCCGCGTAGCTTTCTACCGACCATGAAGCCACATCCAAATATGTGTTGCCTCTAATGGCCACTGTAGGAGATGGCACAGGTTGCTAGATTTAGACAACTGTGTAAAGTCCATCGCAATTCCTAGATAGTAGTTATTGTCTTGGCTTTTACAACAAGCTGAACTTGTTGTGTTGGTATTCTTTACCGTCCACACACTACACGAACACCGCCCACTTAGGGGGTATGAAAATTAGTTGTCGTTCCATTCTCAGACCTACTAAATTTACACACATACACACATACATACAATTTCATATTGTCATTTGGTTTAAAGGTTCTGTGTTCAAATCCCGGTAGGTTCATCGCTCAAATAATTAATAAATTATGAAATAAAACTACTTATATAGAATATATAATTTTTAGTATATAGATTATCTCGAAGACTATAAGAGATGAGCCATAATTTTTTAAACTTGGTCTCTACTGATCTGTCAAGGGGTCACTTAGGTTTTTCAGCTCATTATTTCACGAAAATTTTGGTGTTTTCCTGAAAGCTTGTGAGTTTTGCAATCTAGCAGCTCCAAATATGGTACGGATTATGCTACAACAATTCAAAAGAAATATACTACCATGGGTATAGCCCCTAAACAAATTTATCCCAATTTTTTACTGGAAACTGTCCGCACACTACACGGGCCGGATAAATTTTTTAAGAACAAATTAAAGAAAAAACGTTAACTTCGGTGGAACAGAAGCTTAAATACCCGTCACACGAATCTTTGAATAGTTTATGTGTGATCATCAGTGGCTTATATACATTTATAAATAATTACTTTTTCATACATTTGTTCGAAAATAACCGATAAGTTTGTATGGGGACTATAGTTAAAAATGGGCGTGGCACCTTGGTTTTGTTATTGGATCTCATTAGAAGTGTTTTTACCCAAATTTGAGTGAATAGTATTATTTATACCTATTTTTATACAAAAATTCGAAAATGGGCGGTAAATTTTTATGGGGGCTCCAACTTGGAGTGGGAGCTACATTCATAAATAATAGCTATTTTCATACAAACAATCCGAAAAAAACGGTAAGATTGTATGGGGGCTATACCTTTAAATGGGCGTGTCACTTGATTTTAACACTTGAACTGCTTAGGACTGAGAAAAGCTTAAGATCCTAGTTTCAGGTCAATATTTTTAAAACTAAGCGAATGAAACGCATACATACAGACGGGCAGACAGACGGACAGACGCACATGGCTAGATCGACTCGACTCGTCGAGCTGATCAAGAATATATATACTTAATAGGGTCTAAGATGTCTCCTTTAATGCGTTACAAACTTTCTGACAAAATGATAATACCCTCCATAGTGTGTGTGACGGGTATAAAAACAACGAATAAAGTTAACTACGGTGGAACCAAAGGTCTAATACCCGCTACTTCTGGGTTTAGTAAATTTAGATTATCAGTAGCTAAGGAAAAATTTTAAGACGGGATGGCTTGGAGTCAATAGTCCGATACAACCAAAGTTAAGACACAATAATGTGGTCAAATTTTAACCTAAGGACAGAATATGTTACTATATGTTTACCATTAGTATATACATACACTGCTCGTCACTTGAAAAGCGCCCCCTAAAGGTTAAATTCAAGCTTCATTATTCTTGAACCAATTATAAGATAGAGTTCGTGGTTTTTGTAAATTAAAGTTTTTTTTAATTCTTAAAACGAATGAATATTAAAACATAGTTATCATATTTTAAAGAAAAATATATTATTTTTTTTTTTACAAAACATGGATTTTTTTGGTCAATTTGAATAGCACCCCTTACACAATTAATTTGTTTTTAAGACTCTTACAAATGTATACTTTTCTGAAAGCTTATTTTAATTATTAAACTTATTTAAGCAAAACATTTTGTTAACTTAACATAATATTGTGAGAATTGACTTGACCACTATTATTAGAACCTTTTATTTTTAATTAATGTAGCTCAAAATCTAAAATGAGAGGAAGTTACACTCTTGCAAAGAAATGTAGTTTAATATTTTGTCTTAGGCTTAACCTATCTATCTATCTTCTTTAGATTTTGATCTATAGAAAATCTACTAAACGAGGTGTGTTCAAACATTATCGGGAATTTTGAATTTTCGCTGGATACGTATATTCGAATTTCGATTTTTTACGTTGGTACTCATGTCTCTCTCTTATGCCGACAAGCTCGGCCATTTTGAATGTTCACTTAATTGTTGACAGCTGCTTTGCTTGCACGTGTTTTGGATCGTCTTTTATTCAAAAAAATGGATCAAAGAACCTGTATCAAATTTTTTTTTTCTGAATGGAATAAATGGAATAAAAATGTTGAAGAAGGCTTATGGGGACCGAACTCTACCAAAATCAATGTTTGCATTAGAGACGTAGAAAGGAGCATTGACAATTTGTTGCAAAGTTTTAGATTGGTAACGCTGAAGTATCTCAACATTTGAAAACATAGGCCCAAACAGGCTTTAATATGGCTTTATTTTTGGTTTTCAAAGGCAGATACTTTATCATTGATGACCCTGAGATATTGCTCAGGTGTCCCGTGACCTCTTCTGAAATCGAATTGATATACAGGAATGATAGCAAGTTCGTCTAAGATTGGCAATATTCTCTTCAATAGTACTTTATCAAATACTTTTGAGAATATTGACACCAAACTAATGGGACGATACAATCTCAGCTCATTTTCTACCTTGTTTGGTTTAAAGATCATAATGATCTCTGCGCATTTCCATTGACTTGGGAAGTGGTCTAGTCTGAGAAGCGTGAAAAATCGAATACATTTTGGTGGTAGGCTTTTTAAGGTAATGCCGTCTATTTTATCCGGATCTGGGGCTTTTTTATTATTCAAGTATTACTAATAGGCAAGCTCATTTGACTGGGTGATCCAAGAAAGCTTCACACTTCCATCTCTGTCACAGAGTTATTAATGTCATTTGACTGAAATACAGAGTGCACATGTTGAGCAAATGCCTGAGCTTGTTCATCATCAGATCTGCACCAAGCTCCACTTTTTTAACGAATATTTGTGTTTCTTTTTGCAGGTCTCTTGAAATATTTAGGTTATATTCGTTGTTGCAAGAATTGGGGTCGAAATTTTTTAGATATGCAGCTATAGATTCATTTCTTAAGTTGGACAGCAGTTGTCTAAGCTCAGATGCAGCTTTGTTGTATTGTGTTTTGTCAGCAGGGTAGTGGGTTCTTTGTCAACGTTTTCTCAAATTTCTTTTGTTTCGTATTTTTTGTTGAGAGATACAATTGGTTTGATTCTTGGTGTCTGGAAGCGTGATACATATTTGTGTAGCTCGCTTAATGTATTTTATTTGTAAATAACTCTACAGCATAGTCTATCTCCTCTCCTGTTTTTAACGAAATATCTAGGCTTATAGCGGTTTCTAAATAGCTTTTAAACGCGTTAATGTCTGTAGAAGCTGTGATGACTTTAATTGGCTTTTCAAACTTGTGGGCTATTGTGCTGTAAGTCACTATTAACGGGGAATGATCTGAGCTAAGATCAAAGGTCTCCATTGTCGTCATGTGTGATTGTGGGACTCCAGAGAATGCTACGAAATCGGTCAAGCCTGGTATTTTTTGACTGTCAATAGGCTAACATAGCATACATATTACCAGTTGAGAGAGTTGTTTTATTATTGTTTCGTATGCATTTGTACAATTCAGATCCCTTCGGGTTAGTCAATCTGGAGCCCAAGATGGGTGTTTGGCATTGAAATTGTCTCCAACAATGAACGGTGTTCCCAGTGTTCTTATATTCAGGTTCTTTGATTGTGATTCTTGGTGGGAGATAAATCGTTGTTATTGTCTATGTGTATACATTTTATCTCAATTGTGGCAGCTCGCATAGCGTATTCCCTACTGCTGTCCATAATTTTGCAATTCAATGAGCTCTACCTAACGGATGTTCAGTTCTTATTGTGTCGTATCCAACTACTCTAAAGAAAAGATTTGCTAGTGAAGTGCGTTTCTGATATTAACAGTAAGTCAATTGTATTCGTTAGGAAAATAAGAATATTTTATTTACGTGATTGGAAAGCCCGTTAGCATTCCATTTTTTTTAAAATTAAGATTAAGTTGAATAAATTATTGGTAAGTTCATATTGTTTTCCTAGAAGATGTTCTATTCTTTCTAGCAGGGTGTTCGAAATACTAATTTTCTGGCGCAAATGTTTGTGGTGTTGCAGAGTCCTTTATATTATCACTTTTGTTGTCTTTCAGCTGTTTGCGACCAGTTACCAATTTTTGTACCCTGTATCCAGAGGGTAAAAAGGTATATTAAGTTTGTGCAAAAGTAAGAGATTGGGATACCATATTTGAAACACTGACTCTCCTAGGCCGTCAAGTTTTTATTTCCAAAGGGGTTTTCTCTAGTCCCATTTTTAGGGGTAGCCCCATACAAATCTACCCCAAAATTTTCGGTTTTTGCTTAAAAACTTTTTTTGTTTCTTAGTCTAGGAACTTCAAATTTAGTAAAAATTATGCCTATGATAGTCCCAATGAATTATTCCATATGGGTAGGACCAAAAAAATTTTAGGTATAGCCACCATACAAATTAAACCGATTTTTTTAAAGTTTTTGTATGAAAATTCAACACAATAGTATGGTACTAAGATAAGACTTAACGTAAGGTACATTAAGATTGGGTGCGGCGTGTAGCTGGCAGCGTGATCTTCATTGTAGTTGGCACATTTTGCCAGTTGTTCTTTGTATTAAGGACAACTGTTGCTCGGATGCCTAAGAGAGCATTTTACACATGTGAGTTTTGTCACAGTACGATTTTGTATGTCCAAATTCCTGGCAACGATAGCATTGAACAATATCGTTAGTTTTGCGAGGGGCTCTATGTTAACAACTGCGTTGCCGATGTGTTTATTGTCGCGCTCAATATCTAAATAGAACAAATTCAATGGCTCTTTGGTTACACGGCATTTGATATTACTTATGTTTCTAACAACATGACCTTTGGACTCCACATCTTAATTAACTCGATATCCATTGAGAAATGTTAATTCTTAATGACAACTCTAAATGCTCTCTCATGCTTAAGTTTGTATGTGTAAAAATTCACAAAATCACTAGTTAGAGTTTTAACAAGTTTCATATACTCTTCAAAAGACTTACCCAAAATTCTTACATGACCATCGCGTTGAACTTTATAACAGAAAAACTCTTTTTATACCCGTTACACATAGTGTAAACGGGTATATTCAGTTTTTCGGAAAGTTTGTAACGCATTGAAGGAGACCCCATAAAGTATAAATATTCTTGATCAGCTCGATCTGGCCATGTCCGTCTGTCTTTCTGTCCGTCTGTCTGTTTGTTGCTATGCGATTCATTCGCTTAGTTTTAAAGATTTTTTTTTTTTTTTTTTTTTTTTTTATTTTCCTATGATTAATTTTGTACATCTGTCTACAACAACATTTAGTACATATTATAACATCGATATAGGAATTTAATTAATTGAAAAGAACAATTTCTTTAAATTATAATTAAAACAAAAAATAGATCTATGAATCTATCGTGAATAACATCGTGAATAACAATTTCTTAATTAAATAAATTTGCGCTTATTGATAGTTCGGTAAGTCAGCTGGTCGAATTCTTTTTAGACGTCGTCTACTAGTTAACTCTAGTATGGGTAAGTTACACATTTCGTTGTTAGAATGAGCCAGGATTCTGATGTGGTAGCTTCTACTAACTGCTACTATTTCTTCTTTGACAGTCTTTATTTTCAGGTCTCTGTGTATATCAGCGTTGGAAATATACCATTCCGCTGTTGTGACTTGTCGAAGTATTTTTGACTGCTGCCTTTGTATAATATTGATGTTTGATGTTTTGGATGTGCCCCAAACTTGAAGGCCGTAAGTCCAAATTGGTTTTATGATGCTTTTGTATAGTAGAAGTTTATTGCTCATAGAGAGCTTTGATTTTTTGTTCAGAAGCCAGCTCAGTTGACGACATTTCTCTTTCATTTGATTTCGCTTTTTTTCTATGTGCAACTTCCAAGTCAGTTTATTGTCTAAGTGAATTCCCAAGTATTTGGCCGATTTCTCAATAGGTATGTCTATATTATTTATTTTTAAAGGAATGGGCACGAAAGCTCTTTTTGTTGTAAAGATAACTTGTGTAGTTTTGTTTTCGTTAATTTTTATGGCCCATTTGTCAAACCATTTTTTGGTGTTATCAAGTATGTTTTGAAGCTTATTAGAGGCTACAGCTAAGTCTTTATGTGAATAAAGAAGAATTGTGTCATCTGCAAAAGTTGCTATCATAGAAGAGGGTTCTATTGGGATAGGTAAGTCTTGTGTAAAAAGGCCGTTTAAGAGTGGTCCAAGAACGCTACCTTGAGGTATACCTGCTTTAATTGGCCTTATTGTAGAGTGAGCGTCTTTAACTTTTACATAGAAGTGTCGATCAGATATGTAACTTTTAAGCATGTGGTAAAAATCTGGTGGAAGTAGTTTTTTTAATTTATACAATAGACCAATGTGCCATACCTTGTCGAAAGCTTTTTCAACATCAAGAAATACTCCTATACAATACTTTTTATCTTCTAGATCTCTAGAAATTTTGTTAACTACTCTATGAATTTGTTCAATAGTTGAGTGATGTTTCCGAAACCCAAACTGATGGTCAGGTATGATGTAGCTATTATCAAAAAATGGGTTGAAGTCTGTTAAGGAATAATTTTTCAAAAACTTTTGATAGTATTGGAAGAAGGCTTATCGGACGGTAAGACGCTGCACTTGTGGCATCTTTACCAGGTTTTGGAATAGCTATGACCTCTGCTACCTTCCACGTCTTGGGAAAATATTTGTGTCTTATTATTGCGTTAAACATATTCGGCAGATAATAAATAGCATTTATAGGAAGTTCTTTAAGCAACATTCCAGTTATCATGTCATAGCCAGGTGACTTGTTAGCCTTAATATTGTCGATCATATTTTTAACTTCCTTAGTACTTACATATCTAATTTTGATATTTTGTGAGTTTCTTGATGTTTCTGAATTATTATAACAGGTTTGTGTGTCATTTGAGAAGGCATTTTCATAAAAGTCAGCTAGTAGGGTCGATTTATCGCGTTCTGTTTTAGCCCAAGTACCATCTGGTTTCCTTAATGGTGCGGTAAAGGTTGTCGATTTTCTGAGTTTTTTAGTGGCTTTCCATAGGGAAAAATTTGTGTCTCTGGTTGGGCTTAAATTAGTCAGATAATTTTCTATATTTTTATTTTTATTCTGATTGAGCTTTAATTTTAGATCCCTTATTGCCCGATTAAGTCTATTTTTATCTTCGGGACTTCTAGTAGTTTGCCAGATTTTTCTAAGTTTTCTTTTATTCTCTATTTGGTTTCGAATTGAAGCAGGTGTAAATAATTTTTTAGTATCCCTTTGAATTAAATGCGGAGTAGAGTTAATTGCCGCTTCAGCTACGGCATCATTAAAATAAATTACGGAGCTCTCTATGTCATTTGGAGATTTTAGTGCAATGTCCAAACGTAAGTATATGTTAAGGAGTTCTTTGTACGCTTGCCAATCTGTTTTTGGGTTATAGAGGCTGGGCGTCGGCTTGTATGTGGCAAGCGTTTCGATGTAATCGAGTTGAACTGGTGAGTGATCTGAAGATAACTCAAAGCGCGACTTTATCGAAAAGTTATTAATATTTACATTTTTAATAACACAGAAATCAATAAGATCTGGCACTTTGCGCGGGTCTGTTGGCCAGTAGGTAGGCTCGCCTGTTGAAATATATTTGGCATTATTGGTATAAATTGTTTCTAGAAGAATTTTACCTTTTTGTTGGTAAGTCTTGAGCCCCAGGCTATGTGTTTTGCATTAAAATCACCAGCAGCAATAAATCTTGGCCCTAAAGATTTAAAGTATGTGTTATATTGAGCTGATGAGACATTGTGTCGATATTTAATTTAAATTTTAAACTTAAGCTTTTCTCGGCAACGACTAGGATATATAGATTTTTCATTTTCATTTTGTGTTTAAAAATTCAAAAAAAAAAATGATTTTGACTGTTTTTGATCACATATAGCAGATGAAGCTGATGTTATAGAAATCCCGAGTTAGGCTTAAATTGAAGCTCGGAAAACCAGAATTTTAAGGCCAGATTCACATATTGCGATAGAAAATCTATAAGAGAGGCCTAGTCCGATGCTTGAATAAAAAAAAGGTCATATTTTGTTCATTTTTTCATTAATTCATTTTGAATTTGTGGTGAGGTATAAATCTGTCTTCATGTTTATATGTGTTTAAATTTTATAAAAGAACGGATCATGAATGATCCTAATCACATCCGTGAACTGGAGGAATTAGTGCCGCTATTAACTGTTACATAGAGTAAATCAGGAATATTCAGTTTTCTTGGTAAACTTTCAACGCATACGTGTAAATGCTTGATCAGCTCGGCGAATCGAATCTGTCAATCTGTCTGCTCTTCAGCTCAACTCTTGGTTGGTATTGGGTTTGAAGAGATTTCACTGACACCCCTGTATATGCACTTTATGGGATCTACGATATATCATTTAAAGCATTACGAATTTCTCGATAAACTGATAACTGTTCACTTACTATATACGCTCTATTACATTATTTTTTTTTTTTTTTTGTTTTTTTAATCTATAAGATAAAGCAAAAGTATTGAGCGGTCATTTGTAAATAAAGAGTGCAAGAGTAAATATACAGGGTGTTCGATGACTCCTTTAATGCGTAACAAACTTTCAGACAAACTGAATATACCCTTTACACTATGTGTATGTGTGGCGGGTATAAAAAATATTTAAAAAACTGAACGGGAAAGCAGTCGTTCTTAACGTCTCGTTCGGATCGATGAAGTGCTCACTTGGTTTATTTGTCACCATTTTCGAAATGTTCGCTTTTTTTTTTGCTAACTTCCTGTTCGTACCATACTTAAAAGGGAGCTGCACAACGAAGTATCAGCTGCCAAGAAGCATTTATTTCGGTGTGATTGTATGCAGCACAAAAGATACATACAGCATTTGTTGTCAATTTGAATTTTAACATTTATTGCACAGAACTCTCAAGCTCTATGTTAGTGCATGCCAAAGTATGTCACTAGTGTCACAATTTTTTTTACAACTCTCAAATATTGGGTTGGTCAATAAGTAATGTCGTATTTTTTCAATAGATGGCGACTCTTTAACATATCTTAGGTTGTACTAATCACATCGGGTCATCCTGTACGGCGATTTAAAGAGGACACCCTGTGCTACAAGTGTTTCTTTGACTGTGTTGTGATTATATGTTTGTTTCAGTCTCAAGTTATAGCGCGCCAATGATGGAGTCCACCAAGCAAGAAATTCGCCATATTTTACGTTTTTACTACCTGAGTGGTAAAAATCCAACGAAGGCGGCCGAAAAAATTTGTGAAGTTTATGAGCCCAATGCCGTAACGATTCGCACAGCACAGCGTTGGTTCAATCGATTTCGTTCTGGTGTAGTTTATGTCAAAGATGTACCCCGTACTGGTAGGCCAATCCTCGTAGAAACCGATAAAATAGTCGAAATCATCCAAGTGGACCGGCATGTTAGCACTCGTTCGGTTGGCCAGGAACTGGGTATAAGACATATAACCATTTGGAACCATTTGCAGAAGATTTAATTTCAAAAAAGCGAAAAAGGTCGTGGTTAAAGCGCGGCGACCCGACCCAAACCATTGCCAAGCCCGGATTGACGGCCAGGAAGGTTTTGCTGTGTGTGTGGTGGGATTGAAAGGGAATCATCCACTATTAGCTGCTCAACTATGGCCAGACGCTTAATTCGATCATTCGAACTCAACCGTTTGAAGCAGGCAATTGACCAGAAGCGACCAGAATTGTTCAATCGGAATGGTGTTGTGTTCCATCATTACAATGCTCGGCCTCACACATCTTTGATGACCCGCCAGAAGGGGAGCTCGGATGGGTTGTCCTATCGCACCCACAGTATAGTCCGGACGTGCCACCAAGTGATTACCATCTATTCCGGGCCATGCAAAACGTTCTTGGTGGTACTACGTTGGCCTCAAAAAGGCTTGCGAAAACTGGTTGTCTGAGTTTTTTGCAAATAGAAAGGGGGGTTTTTATAAGGGGGCCATAATGAAGTTGCCTTCTAAATGGCAACATTGCGAACAAAACGGTGCATATTTGACTTAAATCGGATAATTCTAAGTATATAAATAAAGCGTCAAAATTCGATCACAGATACGACATTACTTATTAGAAATGTGTGTCGGCATAATCTGCGTTTGAAAATTGATTGTTACCGAATAGAAACGCAACATACGCTGGTGTTAGTTTGTCAAGCACTGCTCTACGGAAAAGGTAGGCAAAAAAAAAATTGTGTGTGCAACATGCTAGATTACATCAAATTGATAGCAATCTCATGACGGTAGAACAAATTTACTAGCAAAGTATGTATTTTGGCAATGTCTAGAGTAAATATATATATATATACATATATAAATCTACGCGTCTTTTTTAAACATTATAAATGTTTTTTTCTTTACCTACTTGTTTTGTATCGAGCAATTGACTCCCACCTATATATTCTGGATCAGCTCGACGAGACGAATCGATCTTGCTAAGTCCGTCCGTCTATTTGTCTGCCAGTTCAATGGATAAAAGTTTAGTTTTAAATTGTGTAGAAATGATCTTACTATTTTTCTGTTGTTCTTAAAATTCTAAACAAAAATGCTCTAATTATGAAATGGTTTCTTCGATAAGAAACTTATTATTAAGTCAAAAGTCCTAAGCTTACTACGAGTATGGAAGTTTCTACTATGTATTAGTAAACTATTTTATATGGTACAAACAAAATGCATACCTCCATGATGAATTCACTTGTGTGGCATTAAATTTCTTGTAGAAGTTTTCCAAAATATTTTGCGGAACTGGAATTGGCGTTGTAATATTTGGTAACTTTGTTAGTTTTAAACGCATTAAAATATGCATTTTAATTGATTCAAGACTATCATGTTTGGCTTTTTCTCGCAATTGACGTTTTAATACACTGTCGCGATTTATCAAATTAATAATACTTTTCGCTGACGATGAGGACGAAAACCAAGATGATGACGATGATAATGATGATGTATAATCATCAGATATTCTTCCAGTGAGAGGAAGAGTGTCACTCGCGCCAACTTCTGTCGTATTAAATTGTAAGTCTTGTAAAACATTTTGATGTTGTTCATGACCGTTATATTCTTTAACAGCAACTTCCGTCGTTGATAACGACGGAATGTTTATCTTTTCACTGTTCTTTATTAAATCAACGTCGAATGCAGATGAAATACTTAGATTTTTTATAGTGCTACTGTTACTGTCAATATCACTGTAATTGATGTTGCTGTTGAGGTTTTTTGTATTGTATATTGTTGTTGTGTTTGTTGTTGTTGTTGCTGCTTCTGCTGCTGTATCTGTTGATTTATTCGTATTTTGCTTTTTTAATATATCATCTTCAATTGAATCATCTATCATACTGTTATTTTGTGCATTCTGATTCTGGTGCGGATTGCTTAAACTATAAGCGCTTTGCGCAGTCGCTAGGAGCAGCATTGTAACCATAACAAATACTTTAATTGAAAAAATGTTCACGCCTATGCGCACTTTGATTACACTTCGCCAAATATCTTTGTTGCAGAGAGCAACTTTTTTGTTGCTTCGTTTTGAAAACTTGATTAACATTGCCACTAAAATTTTAAACAATATTTTGATAATAACTACAAGTGCACTGGTTTACGCTTTTTAAATGTCTATGAACGGTAGTGTCGGCGATGATGATCGAGATAATTTGCACATTAAAAATTATTGCTTTCAATTAATAAAAATTTTATTCACTTCGTTGATGTTTTTTTTTTCCTTTTTTCAAAAATATCACAAAAAATTACTTTTTTTCATCTTATGCACTCTGATTAACATTTTGGTATTTCATGGTTCTTTCCTTTACTTGGGTAAATATATAATTGAATAATAAAACTTGATTTTAATATATATATGTATTTTGTACATATATATATATACATTAATACGATATATATATATGATTAAAGCCCATAATTTAACTTGTACGTTTCACACTGAGCTTCAAACGGTTACAGGTTTAATGAACATATCGATTCGTATGCATTTCAAAGCTTCCAAAACTACAAATGTTAAGTCAAATTTTCATGTCTCCATTTTATAGCCAAAAAAAAAGTTTAAATAACTGGGAAGTTTTGTAGTATGGGTGCATATTTGGAATTTGCCGAACACTCCCAAATTCTGTACTAATGGTTATAAAACTAATTTTTATCTCTTTTTTCACTTATGTATGTGCCAACAACTCAGTCGACTAAAAACTTAAATTTATCTTTTAACCAGTTTTGAAAAGAAAAAACTAAGACCTTTCGACAAATATATATGTATATAATATTATATAATATATCCAATCTGTGTATATTTTCAATCCAAATTTTTTTTTGTTTTTTATTCTATTTTTTTTTTTTTTTTTTTAAATCTATATATTGTAACAAGTTTTCTTAAGAAATAATTTTTTTTTTTTTACATTTCTTGGAAGAATGGCTACAATTTGAATTTTTTTTTAAATTTTATTTTAACAAAAAATGTAATAACTTCGTAAATGATAAGAGAGTTTTTCCCATTACAAATCCATTAAACTGGTACCATACTTGTAACTTTTAATCGAAATAGTGCAACCAAACAAAAAAAAATTTTCAAATTAAAAAAAAACAATATTTGACTTTACATTATATCGGAAAAACAATCAAGTAGGATTTAAATTGTTACAGTTTTGGAAGCTTGAAATGTATACAAATAAAGAATGAAGCTTGTCGACATTTTCATCAAACTTGTTACCACTTGAAGCTTAGTGTGGTTTTGCTTGTACAAAATTTATACTCATATTCCGGAAGGCTACAAAATGTTTACTCTCAAGTTCCATCCCTTCGATGATTTATCATTTAGAACTTGAAAACAAAAAAATTAAATAAAAAATTATCTGAAACAATCGACAGTAACTTAATATTCGTACTAATTAATATTTAGAAGTTTTTCGAAAATATTCCTATTAGTATTTAAAAATTGTAAAAATAAAAAAATATACTTTTAAAATAAACTTAAGACGCTGAACAAAGTATCAAAAATTAATTCAAAGCATTGGAAACCACGAATCCATCATTACGAAATAATATCTATAAATCCTACTATTTAGGAAAATTGCAGGTTTGTCTCGCAATAAATTTGTTGATTTTACAATGCATTCCAGCTTTCTGTGTATTTCAATAATTGACTCGATTTAAACGAGCTCTGAGAACGCTTACGCGTTCGGTAAGTAAAGAATCTTTGATAAGGTGATCAGATTGAGCATTGAATTAAAAAATAGTTAAGAAGGTAGTTTTCTCTAAAATAAGCAATTCAAATATACAAAACTTTATATATTTAATGAATTTTAAACGAAATTTGAGACCCATCTTGCGAAGATCTGATAAGAAACTTTAAGGTTATGATATAAGAAGAACAACCGTTAACTTCGGCGAAATCAAAGCTCAAATACCCGTCACCAAAATTTTCAATAGTTTATTTTTGATCATCGGCTGGCTAAGGTAAAATTTTAAAAAGTGAGGAGTTGGTGTCAATAGTCCGGTACAACCTAAGTTTAGACACAATAATTTTAAGCTAAAAATACAGATATTGTTCTTGAATGTTCTTGAAAATCTCAAAAACGAGAGGTGAAATTGTATGTGGCTATATGTTATAGTGGCCCGATCCTAATTATATCAGTAGTGTATTAATATGATGACATACAGGCAGCCTCCCATTTTCAGTATCACTAATATTAATTGATTTAGTTTTCAAATAAATTCTTATAATCTTATAATTCACAAAAAGGTTTTAGCATAACAATATAGAAGTTTCTGTGTGATCGTATGTGAAACGTCAACAAGGGCCATGAAAAATAATGTGGATGTTGACCATACAAAACAGTTAGACAATTACTACATAGGGTGACATGAGAATATTTTTTACCCAATTTAAATAAATAATATGTAAATTTTTTCACGAAAAACTCTAACATTTGAATGGGGGCTATACCTCATAGTTGACATAAAAACTGGCTATGACGGAGAAAAACTTAATATCTTTAAATCTAAGCAAATTCATCAAAATGTTTAGAAAACTAAATCTTAATTACAAATTTCTCTTAAAGTAAAATCTACGATGTCTCCTTTGAAACGTTAAATACTTCCCGACAAACTTATAATGTTGATCAACACGACATATTTGCGGTTTTAGCTTATAATTTCACATATCGTGTACACTTCTTATATAAACCCCAACATTGTGTCTATACTTCGGTTGCACCCAACCCATTTGCGGAATATTGTTTACGATACTATAATCATAAATAAATTTTTCAAAGATCTGTCAGGCTTCAGTTCTACCGATATTAGCGTTTTCCCTTGTTTTTGTTGTTTTTAAGTCTAAAGTGTAAAGTGTCCCAAATAAGTTCTGACAGGAATCACCGAAGCTATGCAGCCTGAGCGTTAAAATATTTTCGAGCCTTCATGTAATTTTTATAGCGCGGTAACATTCATTTAGTTGTTAACTTTTACACAATATTGAGAACCGAAAAGATGTTTTGCACTTCAGTTTCAAAAACCTTTTTTTTATTTTTATAAATGCAATTTTGGTTAAATAATTGTAAAAGATAAACAGTTACATAGTATGTCAAAAAAATATCTTAAAAAATTAAAAAAAAGTGTTTCATTTATTATTTAAAGTCCGGTCAATTAAGATATAAAAATATTGGTCAAATAACAATAATTCCCGGAGAGCCAAAAATTGGTGGAGAGCTGGGGCTTACCATTACAAATAAAGTTTAAAAAAAATCCCCATCGATCCTATGTTAGCTACAAAAGTTAATCGCGGTCAAAGGTCAAAATTTGAGTTTTTTTTTACTTTTCTCGAAAACGGCAAGTTTTATCAAAAAATAAAACCTAAAAACCAAGTTGTAGATCTTAAAATTCTCTACAAAAATGGTCCTAATGATTTTTTCCTAAGAGTTACCATTCCTGAGATATCTCGATTCTAAGAGTCACATTATACATGATACGCACACATTTCCACGCCACCTGTGAGGTAGAGTATTCGGCGCGTTTTTTTTTTACTGTGGTTTCCCTTGTAGGCCTACTCAACTAACTGTCATGAAAGTTTTAGTGTTTTTTTGTGTTTTTAGCGTCTACCATTTAGGTTATTTGTGCTATTTTATAGCTCGAAAACATGTCTGAGTTTTACTTCATTTGCAATAAACTTTTAACTGAAGATAAAACAATTGTGGTTGATCGTGGAATGCCAACTTTTATCGAGGATAGTGTCGCGAGAGGTGATGAGTTTACTGAGTATTTAAGAACTCAAAAATCCGTTGCAATACACGTGGATTGCAGAATCAATCGCTAGTACTTCGACACTTGTATCGAGAATACTATCAAGTTCAAACATGGCTATGCAATCAACTGAACCCAGAAGACTGTGGTTGGAAATTGATAGATAATACTCTTGAACCGATTCAAACTTTACACCAACCTGCTTCAGAAAAACTCCTCAACACTATTTTTTGCAATTACAAACAAACGTTGTAGTGCCAAATGTGGCTGTAAAAAGTCGGGTTGCTGTGTTCTCCAGTGTGTACCAATTGCCAAGGTCAGTCTTGCTCAAATGTCCAGTTGAGTACAATAGAGGAAGATTCCTGTGATTTTAAAGAAGAGACCAATGACTCAGCCACATTTGAACAATTTATGAACATCCGCAAGAGGAAGAAGAAGAAATCGAAGAATACATGACTGTTGAAGTAGACTTTCAAGAGTATAAATCTGATTAAAATATTTAAAGAAATATGGTAATATTTAGAACTTGACGGGTATTGTTCTCTTAAATTACCTTAAAATTGTCATGACAGTGAGTGGAGTAGGCCTACAGGGGAAACCACGGTAATAAAAAACGCGCCGAATACAGGTGGCGTGGAAATGTGTGCATATCATGTATAATGTGACTCTTAGAATCGAGATATCTCAGGAATGGTAACTCTTAGGAAAAAAATCATTAGGACCATTTTTGTAGAGAATTTTAAGATATTCAACTTGGTTTTAGGTTTTTTTTTTATAAAACTTACTTTTCGAGAAAAGTCAAAAAAACCTCAAATTTTGACCTTTGACCGCGAATAACTTTTGTTGCACACAAAGAATCGATGGGAATTTTTAACACTTTGTTTGAAATGGTAAACCCCAGCTCTCCACCAATTATTAGCTCTCCGGAAATTAATGTTATTTAAAATGACTATATTGACCGGACTATTATTTATTTTTATATTTTCTTTTGTACAGATTTTTTGTTTCACACTTTTTGCTTAAATTTCGGAACAACCGTATTGAGCGAGGTCTACATATATTTAAATATATTACCTAAAGTATATATTATAATGTATACTCGTATATGCACAAACTTGTTTGTTTATATATTAGCTATTTTATAGATTAAAATGGAAATTCGTGCGTTAATGCGTAACAAAGAAATTTAATTTTATTTTTGTTTAATTATTTATTTGATTTTATTCCAACGTAATTTGTAATTTATTTTAAAATGCATCATTCGCTTCGAACACAAACACACATTTTATTTTATTGTATTTAGAAATTTACTTCAACGAACCATAATATTTTTGTGATCTTGAACTTATAATACATTTGTACATTTGTATGTATATACTATATATATGTACGTAAATAATTAACACAATCAGAGAGTTCTCCTTTTATAAAAAGATTCATATAATTATTATTATTAATTTCACACATACTTCACTTCACATATGTACATATAAACATATTGCATATGTATTTATATATTTTACTTATTTATTATTACATCCAAGTGTATCTATTTTATTTATGTACATAGTTTGTATATAATTTTATTGCGATAAGAATAGTTTAATATGTCCGATTATGCCTTTGAATACATTTAATCATAATTTTGTTTAAATATGCATTTTTGTCGTACTTTTAATTTTTAATTTTCAATTTTTGATTATTTTGTTTTATAAGTGTGTAAAAACTTAGTGTTCCATTTGATGATTAGGATCACTGCCCTGCAGCGCACTGCAAAATGGTTTTTTGTAATTCAAAAAACAAACAAAAAAAAAAAGATATAAGAAATAAAAATAAATAAAACAAAAACAAAATACACAAGTACTGCTCGATTTTCGGTCAATGGGAGGATGAAGAGAGAAAGTGAAGTGGGAGATTAAGTGCAGAAACACTAAGAATTTTAACGCGTATACGCGAAATGTGCGAAAAACGACGACTATCGAGTGAAATATGCGAATCCCAACGCGCACTGCCAGAGAACGAAGCACAACTACAAGTACCGGCACCAACAGCATCAACAGCACCACTTGATCTCATCTCAATCAACAACTGCAAAGAAAATTACAGTTGCGTATCAGTTCTTCTACATTGGTTGTATGGGCGCCGAAATATAAGGCCCATTTCAATTATTTATATATGTACATAACACTATGTTTATTTATATATATATATATATATATATATGTATATATTAATACAAACAGTATATATATAGTTTTTTTGCTCTGCATTGTGTTTTTTCTGAAGTAAACAATTGACGCACTCGTGAAAATGTAAATCCGGCCCTGAATGCTGTTGACTTTTTATTATAGATTATTGCTGTTGAATGGCTGTGTATGTATTAAATTTAATTTTTTATTTATTTATTTATTCATTCATTCATTTTTTTTTTTTTTTTTTTTTTTTTCATAGACATACAAAGATAAATGTGTATACATACATTGTTAGTACGTTGTGTCAAAAAGTCGAATAAGGGCTTATAAATTTGAAGTCTTTTTATATGACTCCTTTTTTTGTTTTATTGATTTTTCATGTTGTATTAGTAATGATATTACTTGCGCTCGAAGAGTCCCCGTTAACTACCTTCATTCACATATACATATATATACATACGTATATGTCATATATGTATGAATATATATACGTATACGTATAACACTTATACCTACAAACATTGCATCTTCTTGCTTACAAGCAGCGGAAAAAGTAATAAGAATTGCAATACAAAATTCATTATTATTTATTACTTAGTTCTGATGCATTTATTGCAAAAGATATCTTTATGACCGATCTTTTCTATATGGCGTTTTATAATCATACAAATAAGGCTACATGGCCATACTACTGCGTACATGTGAACATACACATATAAAGACTTTTGTACAAGTATAAACGACACTTAAATAAAACAATTACATAGTTACTCTCAGTATTTTTTACAATATACACACATTTATTCTTTTCTCTTTTAATCTTCTTTTTGCAATACTTTCTAAAAAGAAAGATTTTTCCAACTTAAAAAGAAACATTTTTTCAATGATTTACTTACAAATTGCAACTTGTATATTCTGCTTTGTAATCTCTATAAGTCATTCAAACTCTACATTATTACGGTAGAGTTTGAATGACTTATAGAGATTACGGATAAAAACATACATAATTGTGGGCTGTTCGGAAATGTGTCGATCAAAGGCAAAAATATTTATTTCTGAAATACTCTTGCCGATCAGCAAAAATATAAAATAACTCAGATATACCACATAATATTAATTCTATCACGGTGGGGCTATAAGAAGCTCATGTGGGGCTATTTGGTACATATTATTATACACTGTACCCGTTGGGTACAGTGCATTATAATATGCAATAATAGGTAATAATAGTTTACTAGTTTTTTTTTGTGATCATCAGTGGCTTAGGTAGAACCTCGAGATGGAATGGGTGGGGGTCATTGGTTTGATATAACTAAATCTAAAAATACAGAAGTAACAATAATTTTTCGTGAAAATATCTGGAAATGAGAATAAGTTTGTTACCAATCATATCGGTGCTACGTATATAAAATGATTTAAAAAGTGTTTTTACCCAATTTGTAGTGAATACATTCTTAAATTATAACTATTTTCATTAAAAACAAGGAAAAACGTTAATTTCGGTGGAACCGATGCCCATTACACAACACTTTTAACAGTTTATATGTTATCCAGGTGCTTAGATTAAATTTTACGATGGATTTGGTAAAACTTGTACCATATCGATAGTGTTCACTTAGGCGGACATTGAAACTGATTTTACAAAATTCATTCAGAAAAAATAAATGTTTTCATACAGAAATCGAAAATGAGCGGTAGATTTGTATGGGGGCTATACCTGAAAATAGGCGTGGCACATTGGATTTGACATTGGCTAACATAAGAAGTGTTTTTACCCAATTTGGAGTGAATAAGTTTGTATGGGGGCAATACCTAAAAATGAGCGTGACACGTTGGATTTGACATTGGAAGACATGAGAAGTGTTTTTACCCAATTTGGAAAAATTCGAAAATGGGCGGTATGTCTGTATGGGGACCGCTTAGGAGCAGGAAAAGCTAAAGTTTAAAATTTCATGTCAACATCTTAAAAATTTTTTTAATAAAACGCATTGCAACAGACAGACGGACAGATATACGGACATGGGTACATCGATTTGTCTCGTCGAGCTGATCAATAATATATATACTTTACGGGATCTCCGATGCCTTTAATGCGTTGTGAACTTCTGACAAACTGAATATACCTGTTTCACACTTTGTGTGACGATTAAATTGTTTTTTTTTATAATCAGTAAACACTCCTGAATCAAACCTCGTTTAAATTTTTCGAAGGATAGAACGTTTTATTCAAAACCAATTCAAGCGCACCGTGATTGTGTAGTAGAGATGGGCACTGGCTAAAAATTTTGCAGCGATCCCGCCCGTCCCAAAAAAAATGTCTTTCTCGATCCCGCCCATCACGAAGATTTTCAAATTATCACGGGTCCCGAATCCGGTCCGAATTTTTTATATAATATTTTTTTTTTTTTAAACAGTTTCTTTCACAGTTTTGTAGCTACCAGTTTTCGGTACTTAGAGTGAGATTTAGCGCTTACAAAAAGCTTGCTGTTAGCTAAAAGTAAGCTTCCAAACTCAGCGAGCTTCTTGTATCCTTATGATTTTTAACCGTTATTTTTAAATTTGTAATATTAAACTATATTTACAAACTTAACGAATATATATATATCGATTAATCACAGAAAAAAACCAAAGTAATAATATCCTACAACTATAAAGCAATAATAAACTTCACAAATGGGACCAAAGTAGTAAAATCTTACGAATATTAAGCCAATGTAATAATACCCTACAAATATGGAGCCAAAGTAATAATACTCTACAAATTTAAAACCAATGTAACAATATCCTGCAAATATGAAACCAAAGTCACAACACCCTTATACCAGTAAAAATATATATATTGCACTAATGTAATAATACCGTACAATTATAACACTTAAGTAACAATACAATGCAAATATGAAACCAGAGTAATAATACTAAATTTGAAGCCAAAGTAATAATACTCTACAAATTTGAAGCCAGCGTAACAATACCCTGCAACAATACGACTGCAGTGCGTAACCCTAACGCGTTTGTTTATGTTTTTTTCGCTGCTGTTCTTATTTTTCTAAATTTTATAATAAAGTTAATTGCACTGCAATTTATTGTTTAAAATTAACTCGATTATTGCATTTATCTTAAGTGACATAAAAAAGTTGAAGTGCTTAGTGTAAAAAATGTGCTTGAAGAAAATATAATTCTGTAGAAATTTTTGGCCAGCGTATTAGCTGAGTTCAAAGTTAAGCTTTCATTATAAAAAATATTATGAACTGCATACTTTTAGGCATGTCAATGTTATCAAGGTGACCAGATAAGCCGTTTCATTAAATTGAATTGTTTTATTGTAATTTTATTTGACATTGTTGAAATATTGCGTTGCTACAACAAATATGCAAAAAAAAAAAAAACGACAACTCTAGTTTTATTTTTGTTCAAATATGAACATGTGCTGCTTGTGGATTATCATATTCAATACGCGATAAGAATAGACAAGATATCCCGCAGCGACAATATTTTTAAACACACACAAAAGTCATAACATTTTACTATCGTGCTAAGTGATGCTCAGCACTTAAGTACCAATGCGATGACTCTTGACTCCTGCACAAATGATTAACTCTACGCCTAAAATAGATAAGCTATTTTTATATTCATATTCATTGTAAACATACACGTAATATAATTTTACACATACAGTCCACTTTACAATAGAAATAGAAATTGTATATAAGTATGTAATTTTCATAAAAAAAATTAGTACCTTACAACTACTCAAACATGTTTGTTCTCTCCAAGTGAGATTATAAAACATAAATTTTAAATGTTAGTATATAATGCTATATTGCTATTATATATTAACATTTCTTTTGGAGTTCTATAACCGAACTCAATTGTGTACGTTAGTGTACATTTTGGTCCTTCGAACCTTAAAGGTCTTGGCGACCACACATTTTGGTCCATCGAACCTTAAAAGACTAGGCGACAAAACATTTTGGTCTTCGAGTCAACGAATAAGGCGAATCGAATAAAGGCGTGTCTGAGGCTTAAACAGCAGACTAGGCGATCTTGGGGCTATAACTTCAAGGAACATCGAGAGTAAATAAAAGCAAGTAAATAGCCAAAAAGGCGAATTTTGAAGCTTCAATCTCGACGTGAAATTGTTGAACGCGATCAACAAAACACAAAAAAAAAAAATCCCAAAAAGCTAATTCACTATTCAATACAAATAAACATTACCTAACTGTGAGTAGAGGCACAGCTAAGTCAACTAAGCGACTTTAAATTTTCCTCCAACAGTTTATTTGTACGAATTGAGTGAAATTAAGAAGCAAAAATGGGTATTAACAGAGTGAAAATAATTGACTCTCAAAAAGAAATTGCAAAAAAATTTTGCAATTATACAATAAAATTAATGCAAAGAGCATCCGTAGAAGCAGTTGCGCTGAGCTAGTGAAATATCTAGAGAAAAATCGCGAAGATATGGATGCTAACCATATGAAATTGTTAGCAGATGGAATTGCTGACGAAGATTACTTCGTTAACAACATGTATGAAAATACAGTTGAAAAACACGAAGAAATCATGGCAACCATCAACAAAGCGCTAAAGGAAGATTATTTGGTACTGGAACAAAACGTATCGGTTCTGGAAGCAAATGTCAGCGAGTCCTCCAAAACTCCGGATCAGAGTGAAGCATTCAAGGGAGTAACGGAAGACAAAAAGGATCAGGAAAAGTCTTACTTCAAAATAAAAAAATTTAAACGAGAAGTATTGAGTCTCATCGAGTGTTTGAAAAAAGAAGACTTTAAAACCGCATCGGAATCCGATAAAGCTATGATAAAGGAAATGGTCGATGATATAAAGTATCAATATCAGGGAGAAATATGTGAGTTACAAATCGATGAAGCTGATATACTATTCAATGATCTTCGCATCCTACATTTAAAAACAGTAGTGAAAGAAGCGAAGGAATTAAAAATCAGACAAGTAGCCACTGTTTAGAGTTAGAAAAACTCAAAATTCCCAACATTTTCTGGAGACTTAAAAGAATGGGCGACATTCTTCAATTTATTTAAAGATATGGTGCATAATAATGGGTACATATCAAATTCAGAAAAAATGTTGCGACTTCAACAATGTATGAAAGGAGAAGCTGCACGCTTGATTCAGCATTTACAGATATCAAGCAGTAATTATAATGTGGCTTGGGCACTATTGCAACAGAGATACGAAAATAAAAGAATATTATTTTCGACTCAATGGGACAGAATTCTAGATCAACCCCAAATAAACAGCTACAATACAGAAAGTGTCAGACAGCTGTTGGATACGACGAAAGAATGTCTCAATGCAATTCGTGCTCTAGGCATTGAAATAAATGATGACGAACCCTTCATTGCTAGAATAATATGTCGAAAACTAGACAAAGAAGGGTTAACGCTATATGAACAATCAATTACAAAGCCGAAAGAGGTACAAACAATACGGGACATCATGGAATTTTTGGAACGTCGCTATGAAACATTAGAAGCGGCTGCCGACAAGGAGTCATCAACAGACAAAAAGCCCTCATTCAAAGCTCACCATATGTCAGCGGCCTTGAGTCAACTTGCAAGGAAAATGTGCTTCTATTGCAAATATCAATATCATCTGACCAGCGAATGCAGAAAATTCAAGGCAATTTCTGTTGAAGAAACACGAACATTTGCAAAAAAACAAAGTTTATGCTATAAGTGTATAAACCACAAATATGGTGAAAAATGTCCAACACCAAAAATTAAATGCAATTCATATTCGCAAAGTCATCATAACAGTTTACACGCAGAACAATCAACTAATGAAATTCGGAAAAGGTTAATGACGTTATGTGATTCATCTGCTGCGGAAATTCTGGCTACTGCACAAATCAATGTAAAAGCAGCCAACGGAGAATACAAATTAATCCGAGCACTACTAGATCAAGGCTCTCAAATTACAGCCATATCAGCAGAAGCAGCTGAAATGTTATCAGTTCAAAAAATAAAAACAAAGACAAACATTTTTGGACTTGGAGAAGCTGTAGTAGCTGAATCCAATTTTAAAGTAAATATACAAATTAAGCCGAGATTCGTTAGCAACCACCGTGAAGTGGTCGAAGCAATAGTTTTTCCTACACTATCAAGTGTACATCCTGGTCAATCATTTGAATATGATATACAAAAATGGAACAAATGCACTTTAGCAAATCCTATGTTCAATAAATCTGACATAATCGATATGGTGATAGGTGGAGATCTATTTGGCAGGATCCTGGAAAATGGAGTTACAAAGATGAATGGACTAGTTTGGTTGGATATTATCTAGTATTGTTCCAAAACGTCATAACAAACCAAAGTTTACAGACCGATTTAGAAGGCTGAAGAATACGTCAGAGTCAGGAAAACTACGTATAACGGCTAAACATCAACAACATATTGATAATGATTCCGGTGACCCAAATCATTCACGCAAGAGTTGTATTCGGGGTTACAAAGGATGCAGTGGAAGCGAACAACGTCGATTTATTCATCACTCCGCCACGAGTAGAAGTGAAAGTGGTGAACAACATCGTCATAACACAAAATTTGGGCAAGGTGATTGGGATCCTAGATTGGGTGGACATAAACCATGTCGCCGGGGAGGAACATCACAATGTCGTTGTTGCCTACATAATAATTCAAACAATCATCGACATCGTGATATTGAAGTGTTGAGCAATATCTTGAGACCAAGGCAAAAACAGAAGAGTCCTCTCAATAAAAGAAACACAAACTTATCAAGCAATGTTGAAAGAAAGATACAGCAAAACAATTGTCAAATAGAAAATGTTAAAAGCGTATCAGACGGCTCAATCAAAATTCGGCACCCAGTATCGTATTCATTTTGTAAGAGATGTAAATATAGAACGGATCTATAATAATTAATAACACATATATGCTCAAATAACTTGATCGATAAATTGATAAACGGAACAACGAAAAAGTACATATTAACGATTTACTCTATCAATGGACATTTATCGCTGCTACTCGTAATATTGGTAAAGAGATATCATTTATGGGCCCGGGGAGAATGTTCAAATATGAACATGTGCTGCTTGTGAATTATCATATTCAATACGCGATATGAATAGACAAGATATCCCGCAGCGACAATATTTTTAAAGTCACACAGAAGTCATAACAATTTACGATCGTGCTAAGTGATGCTCAGCACTTAAGTAGCAATGCGATGACTCTTGACTCCTGCGCAAATGATTAACTCTACGCCTAAAATAGATAAGCTATTTTTATATTCATATTCATTGTAAACATACACGTAATATAATTTTACACATACAGTCCACTTTATATTAAAAATAGAAATTGTATATAAGCATTTAATTTTCATAAATAAAGTTAGTATCCTACAACTACTCATCGGCTCACCATCCCGGACATGGATAAACCGGGCGATTTTCGCTAGTCATGTCCTCGTTGCTTCAAACTAGAAGGTGATTTCGCTCGAATGTGCAATTGATAAAACTATTATTCAGCTCTCTAAAGAAATGGACAAAAACATGAAATTTTTTGGAGAGTATGATTTTCAACAATCGCCAAGAAGAAAAAGTCCAAACCTCTTGACTTAACTCCTTCTCTAACTGCACCTTCCGATTTGCCTCTTATAAATTTAACAACGTCGCCTGCGCCTATGAACTGCACTCCCACCGACTTTCATTCGTCACAAGAACCGACAATGTCAGTAGTGGGATCACCCATAAATGATTCTTCCGTGAGAGTGGAGGTTTCAACTGCATCTATCATTGAGCCAAGTACTCCGAGAAAATCTCTTCAAACGTCTTCGCAGCTATCTGGTGTTGGACATACGCAGTACGTTTCTCCTGGGTTACCTGAGTCGACTGGTCATGAACTGAATCCAACTGTACCCGCTATAAATTCTTCGCGTACAACTAAAAAATTAAATACGGTAGCGCCACGCAAACACATTCTTGTCTCGCGCTTCACCGACTCTACATTTGCAGACGACATTCTGGAGTTCATAACTTCAAAGAGCTGTATTACTTCTTTAAGTGTAGCTGTGCAAAGATTCAACTTCACTTATTCAAAGAACATCGCTTCATTTAAGCTCAGCGTTCCTTTCGAATTTTTCGAAACTATATGCAATTGGACTTTTTGGCCACAGTCTGCATAGTCTCGCCAAATAATTTAAACTAGTTTATCGTCTTATATTAAATTATCAGACTGAGGAACTAGTTGATTTATTTAGAAAAATTATCGGCATCAATGCTGACATTCTCATTTTCACTGAAACTTGGTTAGAACCAAATATTTCGAATTCAAAAATTTTATTAAATAACTATTCAATTAACCGAAAGGATCGTGACATGCGTAAAGGTGGTGGAGTGCTTATTTCAGTTATACAATCTTTACTTCAGAACTTTATTGCGACGGTAACAACTGATAATGTTACTTCAACTGATATTGATTTTTTTTGTGTGCTGTTATTCGCTTTTTGTGCTGTAGAATATTTATTACTTGTTCTTATATTCCGCCAGCATCTAATGATAACGTTTATCAGATGCACGGGTCTGCTAATCAATCTATTGCAAATACTTTTCAAGCAAATGATTACCTTATCGTTTCATGAGATTTTAATTTACCTAGAGTGTTATGGATAAATTGAGAGAACTCGTCTTCTTTGATACCATCAACAAATTTAAAATTTTTCAACATACTTTTCAGCATGACATTATATCAAATTGACAATATTTTTAACTGCTCAAATAGATTGCTTGACCTTAACATATATTTTTTGATAGAATATTGGATGTTCAAGTTTCTACATTAGAACTTTACCGTTCTCATTCCCTGAAGATAAATATCACCCAACGCTTAAATTGCTTGTAAAGACAACCCTAAAACAGTTCGTCGCCGGTTTAGTAAAGCTGACTTTGCTAAGCTTAAGCTTGGTATTAACAGGTCTAATATATTTGAAAATCTTTATACTGGATGTGCTTGTAAAGTGTTTAATGATGTTTAACAACATTTCTTTGATGAATGTGTTCCTTCATTTATACCCAACTTTATTTTAAACCTTTCATTTAAAAAATGTAAAGTCGCTCTCTTATAAATGTTTTATTAAATCTAGAAATTCTCAAACTTATGCAAAATATGCAGTAGCACGGGCTAATTTTCAATCTGCTAACAGACGATCCTACAAAGCATATTTATTCAACATAAAAAACAATATTCAAACAGATTATAAATCTTTTAACAATTTTGGTACTTCGAAACGTAAATCGCCCTCCTTTTAAAGAATCGTACTGCGGCATCTTCGAAAGATGCATCGAAGCAGTTAACTCTGCTACTAGCCTCTGCACAATGGTCAATAACTCTCGTAATTTACATTTGTACAATGTATGTGACCCTATTGTATCTAATGACCTAAAACTAAAAAAACTAAATTACTCTCAAACGTAGTTATTTTCCAGGACCCGATAATGTACCTTCTGGTGTGCTCAAAATGTGTGCATTTTCTTTATGCAATCCTTTATTGCACCTCTTTCAACTTTCAATAAAGGAATTTATTGTACCAAAAATTTGAGAACAGTCTTTTATTATTCCTCTCCACAAGAAAGGTAGTAAACAATATCAAAACTTTTTGTAAAAATCATCACCGAATAACTGCAATTTGCCTGCAAATCTCTCTATTCTCCTGCCCAGCACGGTTTTCTGAAAAATCGATCAGTGTCTACTAATCTCTTAAAATTAACATCTTTTGGGGCAATTCTCACGTCGCAATATTTTCATGAGATATTACATTGCTTGTGTTTCGTGTAACTGTCATAATATACTTGAAATTTTTAAAAACATTGTGATATCAGAGTAAGAAAGTAAAATAGTGTCACGTTTTTTTCGTGCAATATTTCAAAGATTGTTGCGCAACCTCTTATGAACACTATCTTACTTTCTTACTCTGATATCACAAGTAGTCTGTACAAAATGTTTTTAAATATTTCAAGTAAATTTTGACAGTTGCACGAAACACAAGCAATGGAATATCTCAATATTGCATCGTGTTAATTGTCCCTTCGTAAACCAGGGCTTTACAAAAGGTTTACAAACAAATGTGATTTTTACAGATTTTAGCAAGGCATTCGATTGTGTAAACAATCAGTTATTGCTTCACCATGATACAATTACACCAGGTAATATAAAGAGAAAATTTTTCTCTCAGCATTCGTCGATTGCTTAGTTGTTGTGCGTTTGTCGAAGTGAAAAAGAAACATTACCAGAGGAAAACAAAAAATATTCTGTCTTCTTTACATTTGCAAAACAACATACGAAACTGATTAAATAGACAAAATCTGCCATCTCTTTCTTACTTATACGTTTCACAATATCGTCGATGTAGACCGCTTACTACATTTAGTAATTGTATCATGTTGCTTCACAATCTAAGGTGCCTCAGTTTTCCATCGAATTTGTTAAATTGGATTTCATCGTATCTCGAGTCGCGCACACAATGTGTAGTTTTTGACTCTTGTATATCGAACAGAATTGAAGTTATTTCTGGCGTGCCTCAGGGTAGTCATCTACTTTTCATAAATGATCTTCCAGATATTATATCACACGTTAATGTATGCTGACGATGACAACCTGTGTTTGAGTTACAATGGCCCTGCTAGCCATAACTTATTACAAAGAGATCTAAATAAGCTTCATCGCTGTTACCAACGCAACGGCTTAGTGCTTACTTGTACTAAGTGTAAAGTTATGCTCGTAAAACCCTTTTTTATCACATACCTTATTGAAAATGCGGCTCTTGAGGGTGTTTTTTTATTAATGACCTTGGTGTTATATTAGACACAAAACTTTCGTTTGCAACTTACAATGACATAATTTGCAACAAGGCAATGCGTTTATGTTACTTGGCTTTGTTAAACGTTGGTCGAAAGAGTTTAATGATCAGTACATCACTAAGTTATTATTTACCTCTTTAGTCCGCCCAATACTGAAATATGCCTGCTGTATACAATTAAAATCTATTCAAAAACAGTTTCTACTCTTTGCTTTACGTAATTTGGGCTGGAATCAAAATGTTAATTTGCCTCCATATACACATCGATTAAACATAATTGATCTGCCCATACTGGAAAAACATAGAAATATATTGGGAGTTTTATTCATTGAGAAACTTATATCTGGGGAGATTTATTTACCTTATTTACTCCAGCTGTTAAATTTTTCTATTTAAAAAACAATTTTCGAGAAATTATTCACGGTTCTACCTAAAGACTTGTATTTTTTATTTTATTTATTTTATTTTATTTATTTTTATATGTCAGTTGCTAAGTAATCAAAAAAAATAAATAAATAAATGTATTTGTACCCCATAAATATTAACCCAATGAAATAATATCCCACAGACATAGAGCCATAGTAATAACACATTACTAATGTAGAGCCATATTAATACTACTCTACAAATATGTATTAAACCAATCGAAAAGGCGGGTAAAACCAAGCGTTCACAAAAAGCGCTAAATGGCGATTTATCAACACTTTGAGTACATATAAAAATATATTACACTTTGGTTACCATAAGCCGACTATTATTGTGTTAGGAAATGATGAATGTGAAAATGATAATAAAGATGTCTAAATAAGATTTCAATGTATGAACTAGAAAATAAGATTAAGAAAATTGACTATTTTGTATACTTTAATTCTAACCGAATTTTAGCAGTATAATAAATATTTCCAAGAAAGATTGATTCATTTCGTAAGGGCCAAGTCACATGATCCAAAATTTTCATGCAATATAATATTGCTTGTGTTTCGAGCAATCGTCAAAATTTACTTGAAATATTTTTAAAAATTTGTACAGACTTCTTGTGATATCAGAGTAAGAAACTAAGATAGTGATGCCACATTTTTCCAAAAGAGATATTTTTTAGTTTTCACACGACGTTGCGCAACAACCTTTGAAATATTGCATGAAAATCTTACATCGTGTGACTTGCCCCTAACAATTATTCCTACAATCCTGAATTTGACATGAGAGAATAAAGGAGAGATCCCAACCGGGGCCTTACTATATGTATAGAACAGTCGCACTTTAGATGTTTCACTTCTGTCGTGTGTAATCGAGCACACAGTTTTTTTTTATTATACCCGCCACACATAGTGTGAAGGGTATATTCAGTTTGTCGAAAGTTTGTAACGCATTAAAGGAGGCATCGGAGACCCAATAAAGTATATATATTATTGATTAGCTCGACGAGACGAGTCGATCTGTCTGTCTGTCTGTTTATTTCTTCGCATTTTTTTCGGTGAAGATATTAAGATATTGAGATGAAATTTGAAACTTAAGGTTTTCACGGGAACGACTACTTTGTATGTTAAAACCAAGGTGCCACGCCCATTTTAAGGTATAGTCCCCATACAAACTTACAGCTTTTTTTAAAGTTTTTATATAAAAGTAGTATTTATTTATGAATGAATTCACTTCAAATAAGGTGAAAACACTTCTAAAGTCATCTAATGTTAAAATCAACGCCCATTTCCGGGTATAGCCCCCATACGAACTTACCACTTTTTTTCGATTTTTTTATGAAAATAGGTATTTGCTACGAATTGATTCAAAACACTTCCTATGTCATCTAATATCAATACCAAGATGCCACGCCCATTTATAGGTATAGTCCCTATACAAATATACCGCCTATTTTTGTAAGAAAATATTTCTTATTTATGAAGATATTCACTCCAATCTGGGTAAAATCACTCCTACTGTCATCCTTGAATGTACTACCGATATGACAAGGATCGGGTCGCTTTAACTTACAGACCCTGTACAACCTTCTACTTTTTTTATTTTTTTCAACAAATTTTATGTTATGTTATGTAAAATTTTACATATATACTTCTAATATGAGCCCCAACTTGAGATGTCCCCACCCAACCTCTTTGCGGAAAATAATGTACGTCACTGATGATCATACAAATTTTTTTGGTGGGTGTTTTGTTCTTGTTTTTTGTTCTACCGAAGCTAACGCTTTCTTGTTATTAATTAGATTTGGTTTACATCGATCAAAGACCATCTTTCCACTCGGTTTTTTTTTATTGCTTTATTATCAATTATATTATCGCTGCTGTGGTTTATTAATTTCCAATGCCATAATGCGCATTCATGAATTGTTGGCACACATTAGAGCTACAACAAATTTTTTTTTTAAGTCGATAAAAAAAGTAACAACTTCTTTTAAAAAGTTGCAAGCCTTTTCGCGACATTTCTTTCTATCCAAAAATTGACTATAAAATATCTAACAGCATAAATTTCGGGACTTAAGGGAATGAGATATCCCGCAGATCTCCGCAAATCTCCGCAAATTTTAAAAGGTTTCTGATCATGTTCTATCCCAAACAATTTTTTTTGGACCTGTGGGATTCCCTCCCTTTGCCCATCTCTAGTATGTAGCACAATCTGCAAAAGATGCTATCAAACAATTTCTCAATTTATCTGAAAGTTCTTTAGAAGAAAAAAAACGAGGAAAAACATTCATAAAAGTACGAGTATTTAAGTTCGATGGAACCGAAGCTTAAATACCCGTCACACGAATCTTTAAATAGTTTATGTGTGATCATCGGTGGCTTAGATAGAACTTCGAGATTGGATGAATGGGGGTGAAAGGTCTGATAGAACTCAAGTTTAAACCAGGGATCGTAAATAATGATTTTTAATAAAAAAAGAATCGTGTGGAAAAAAGGACCATACCAAAATCATTATTTTATACAATTACGGCATTTTCGCCATGTTTTTTAAGTTTCTGGTTTTTTACGTTTTTCTTCAATGGTAATCATTCATTTTGAGCTATTTTAAAAACTTACCCATAATCATTATTTTTATTCAAAAGATATAAAACTCAAAAACCATGATTTTCAATCAATTTTAAATTTAATAAAATTTATAATTTACGGCTTCTGTGTTAGACTTTTCACCAATATTATTGCATAACATGTTTTTTATTATCTTCGATATGAGATAGTATTTTTGTGCGCAGAGCACGATTCTGGTACCCAAAAGTACTCATCACGTCTCGTTTTTTGACAAACTGAATATACCCTTTCGCACTGTGTGACGGGTATGAAAATATGTTATAATATTGGTGAAAAGTCTAATACAGAAGCCGTAAATTTCAGTTGAATGTAATCATTGCACACTGGTCCAAATTGCCGATTTTGTGGCATAAATTCGAAAAATGCAGTTACAGAGTTGAAACTTGGCATATTTGAAAAATTTTTACCGATTTGACCCCGCCTTCTCTTACCGCCCACAAAAGTCTACGTTGCGTATTCGTAATTTAACTTAGCACAATTTAATATGTATTTGATTATTTACTTCAAATATTGTATTTTAAATTTTAATTGTATTATATAATTCTTACTTATCTTAATTATCTTCTATATCTAATTCAAATGAATATGTGCTAACAGTTTCGCCTTCAGCATCAGACTCACTGTCCGTGTTAGCACAATCGATAATATTATTATATGTAAATCAAGGTTCTTCTAATAGTGAAATAAAATCTGTAGGCAATACTTGTTTTTTGTTTTGAGCTAATCTTTTTTTTAAGCAAATGCTTGAAATAAGGGTATCGGAGGAGTCAATCGATCTTAAAAACACATCCAACATATTATATTTCTGCATATATAAATTAAAAGCGTTTTCACAAAATCTTTGAAATGCAAGCGTATTAATGGTAAATTTGCAGGAAATGGCGATTAAAATGGTATGAAGGTGTTCTATAATGTGCAAATCGATTTCTAAAATGGAAGTCAACAATTTTGTATTTAAAAAAGCCTTCCATTTTGTTTTGGCTTATCCGCATGAATACCCATTTCCTTCCATAATTTGTGTTGTACATTGTGTTTTTTTTTTCATCATCTCGATTTCCTTTTTATCCCTCACTTGTCATTTTTTTAACCCTGTTCTGTAGGATATCTTAAGTAAAAGTTCAAAAATTCTTATCCACGCATGATGTGGACTCATGCCATATTTAGGGCTTCCAGGATTTGGTTCAAACTTCGAAGAGCGTATATCTGTTATTGCCATAAAATCTTTTTGGTATCGGACATAATTGATAAGAATTTGTGCCAGTTAAAATATTTAAAACTTTGCCATCTATGAGAGTCATATATAGATTATACGACACTGTGATCTTTTTGTTATTGCTAATTGTAATAGTTAAAGGAAACAGTTCTTTTATTTGTTTATCCAAATAACTTTTTTTCCTTTACAACATGTTCTTTACTCTTTTTAGCGAATTCTATTTTGAATGGCCTGCAAAATCTCACAGATTGAGGAGTGTTATTTGGCCAGAATATTTTGTTATGACGATTGTGACAAACAAAGACTGGTCAAGCGAATCCGGCTCATTAGTTTCATATCTTTGTCCTGTCGATCCATCAAATCTATAGCTCATTAATAATATTGTACAACACTCGTAATATTTTCTTAATTAATAAATAGCTCTTCTTGTAAGAGTACAATTCGGCTAGCAGTGTGATTTAAAAGCTCTTGCAAGGAAACTTCGGCAATATTTCCCTTTGGTCTTAATAACATTTTGGCTTCCAAAATTTTGTGGTAACTAGGATATATGTCACAGTTATTTTGTTTGTTACGCTCTCTCATGGCATTATATTGCTTTTTGCTTAAAGAGCTTTCAAGTAATAATGCTAAAGCTTCGTTTGGTGTTAAAGGTATGGGTTTCTTAAAAGCAAGTCTTTTGTTTTATTTTACTCGGTCTACTTGGAGACAGCATGTTCATTCGATTTCCTTTGCAGAAATCGCAGCTGCGTGCATAAGAAGACTTGTATCATTTTTTCGATTATCTGCAAGTTCCGTTGCTTTCTTCCGTTTAAGACGAGACCCAGCTGCCTCATATTTTTGCTTTGTACGTTTTAAGATTGTTAGAGCATTTTGATAAATTTTTTTTAATATATAATTCAAAACTTTTGACTTTTTTGTCGATTTCAGCCTTGTTCTGAACGCTGATATAACTTTTGTCTATTTGGTCAAAAATCCAGATCGATATCGCAGAAGCTTTTAGATTGTTTTTATCCCAAATATCGATAAGCGCTTTGGGCAGTACTCTAACTTTGATGTAATTTATCATATATAAAGTTAATGTGCTAAAAGCCGTAAAAATCAATGGTAACACAATTTAATACATACTTTCAACTGTAATTCAACATGACTACAAATTGGCAGAAATCGGCAGAAAGTTAGTTTTCACTCCACAATAGACACACACATGGGTTAAGTTTTCTTTATTTTAGGACATAACAACACAATACACATATAAAGCTATTAATATACACAAATACAAATGTTTTGTTGAATTTACATTTTACTTACCTTGATCAATATTTTCCATTACTAGATATTAATAAAATATTATTTTGTTTCAAATTGCACACGAATAAAGTTAGCTAAAAGTTTCCCGCTTTTTTTGGCGAAACAAAAAGCTGACTAAACCTTGCACTTTAAATTTGCGCCAAAATTACAGGGATGCAATAATTTCAAAACTATTGCTTAATTTAATACATTTGAAGTATGCTTTTTAAAAATACTTTGTTAAAATTAAATTATATTGAAACCAGTTTTTCGAATGTATGGCACAAAATCGGGAATTTGGACCAGTGTGCATTGGAATGTAATCATTACCATGTAATTTTTATAATATAACTTATATTGATTACGGTTCCTGGCTTAAACACAATATTGGTATCAAAATTTAAGCTAAAATTACAGTTATAATAATAATATTTTTGAAAATATCAGAAAGTGGGAGGTGAGTTTGTATAGGGTAATTTGAATAGAATTTTTTATTCTATAGTTTATTAATTTTATCTTTATGCTTTCTCGTGGCATATTTCACATCAATGTTGAACGATATTTAAAAACAAATAAAGCAAAGACAAGAACTGCTGATTGCAAAACGACGCACATAATTACACAAATTTACTTTCACAAGGGGAGTTCACTTTGCTTCCGAGTACATAGTTAATTTTAATTTTTTTGCAACACCATTTTGAAAACCTTGTAACGTTTAACCGTTTATATAAATGTGTTTCTGGCTATAGTATTTATAGCATAGGTCAGCACTCAATTTTCCGGCTCGGGCTCGTCGGCTACTAGGTGGTATCTTGACCCTCGCTACAATCGTGCCTATGTTACAATGCTATTACTTTCAAATATATGCGTGTATGCGACAATAGTAATGAAAAACAAGAAAAAATCGTTAACTTTGGTTGGACCGAAGCTTATATATCTGTCACACATCATTTGACGTTAATAGATCTGAGTGTTCAGCATTTGTATTAAATTTTATTTTAAAATACTAAACGAATTAAAAATGTTCTTAAAAATTTTGAAATTCGCGGTCCGAACTAAACCAATTTTAGATTGAAGATTTGGCTGGATATAAGCATATGAAGCCATTAGCTTTATAAATAATTTTTTTCGTATAAGAACTTGATAAAATGTTGTATGTTTGTATGGGAGCTATATCTAAAAGTGATCGTGGCACATTGATTTTAAAATACAAAGTACACAGGAGCCAATATCTTTAAAACTGAGCGAATAACTTGCGCAGCAACGACAAACGGACCGACGATAGACAGACAGATGGATAGAGCTAGATCGACTCATCTCGTCAAGCTGTTAAAGAATAAATGTATATAGCTCCGACAAACTGAATATACCTATTTTACACTATATATGACAGGTATAATAAGGAAGACCGTTAACTTAGGAATCCGCCACATCTTGGGCATCACTTAGAGTATTCACCCAGCTAGGATGGTCCAATGCTACTCTATACCAATTCCGGATCTTAATCTTGCAAACGTCTTCCAAGATTTGGTCCTTCCAACGCAGCGGCGGTCGTCCTCGCTGTCGTGCCTCTCCGATTTCGTACACGTTTTTTCGTTCACTTGTCTCGCCGGAGCTCGTTCCTCCAGACTGTATCGATGTCGTTATATAGCTGGTACAGCTCGTGATTCATGTGAATACGGTACTCGTTGTCCACTCTGACAGGACCAAGAATTTTACGAAGAATTTTTCTCTCAAACGTCCCCAAAGCCGATTTGTCCGCCTCTGGCATGAACCAATTTTTTTGCGCCATACGTCACTACTGGAATAATCAAAGTCTTGTAGAATTTGATTTTTGTTTTTCTGGATACAACTCTACTTCTCATTTGCTTACCGAGACCATAGTAGCATTGGTAAGCCAGAGTAATTCTTTGTGTGATCTCCAAACTAGTGGTATTTTTCTTGTTTGTCTCTGATCCCAAGTAGACGAAGTTTTCTACAATCTCAAAGAAGAAATTCGCCATACTCCCTAGGGCGTGTTGCTTATACGCGAGTAAATATCAAGTACTTCGTCTTACTCTCGCTCACCGCTAGTCCCATTGAGTGGGAATTCTCTTCAATCTCTTTGAAAGCCTTGCTGGCTGTGCGTGGATTTTTGTCGATGTCATTGGCATACGTGACCAATATAGTTAGTTTAAAGAAAGTATTGTCCTTTAGGTCAACGTGGTAAGGCCAGGGCATTGGCGTAGTACATACTCTAACAGGAGATTGAAGAAGTCTGTCTGTCTGTAGCCTCTCTTTGTATCATAGGGAGATATTTTTAGCGACTCTGACAATGCTTTGGGTGTTTGTCAGCGTCATCATACAGAGGTGAACGATCTTTGCAGAGATCCTACATTAAGTCAGTGCTTTGTAGGACTTTAATCTTGTTGGCGTGTCGTAAGCGGCTTTGAAATCGACAAAAAGGTGGTGTGTGTCGATTAGTTTTTCTTAGGGTTTCTCCAGGATCTGGCGTATCCGCAAAACCGCACTGGTAATGTTTAACTGTACTTTCTACGTACGGTTTCAGTTTATTACATTGTGTTATCATCAGTAGCTTAGATAAAACTTCGAGATGGGATGGGAGGGGGTCAATAGTCTGATACGCCCCAAGTTTAGACACAATATTGTTTTCAGATTTAAAGCTAAACACACAGGTATTAAAAAAAATGCTTAAATAGTCGATAATTTTATGTGGGGCCTATGAAGAAAAATGGGAGTGACATCTTGGTTTTGACATTGGATGATTAGAAGTGTTTATACCCAATTAGGAGTGAATACATTAATAAATAATTCCTATTTTCATACAACTATTCGAAAATGGACGGCAAGTTTGTATGGGGGATATTTTTAAAAATAGGCGTGGCACATTTGTTTTCACATTGGATGACATTGGAAGTGTTTTTACCCAATTTTGGAGTGAATATATACATAAAAAATACCAATTTTCATTTAAAAAATTTAAAATGACGGTCAGTTTGTATAGGGGCTATACCTAAAAATGGGTGTGGCACTTTCTTATTCAAAATTTAACTGGTCGATGCCGAGAAATGCTTAAGTTTGATATTTCAGCAGAGTATCTCCAGTAGTCTCCGAGTAAATCACGTTGAAAAATAAAAAAATGGGTGGTGACTTTGTATGGGGACTAAATGTTATACATAGGATAACATTAGAACTATTTTTACCCCATTTGGAGTGAATACATTCATAAATAATTACTATTTTGACTCAAAAATTAGAAAATGGGCGAATAGTTCGTATTTGGCCAAAACCTAAAAATGGCGCTAAATCTTGAGATTGGATGACATTAGACTCATATTTACCCAATTTGATTTTCATACGAAAAGGCGGTTTAATAAAAACGGTAACAGGGGTTATACCTTAAAATGAGCGTTGTTCTTTGATTTTAACACTTGAACTGTCTAGGAATGGGAAAAGCTTAAATTTTAAATTTCAGGTCAATATCTTTAAAACTGAGCGAATGAATCGCATAAATACAGACGGACGGACAAACAGACGGACATAGCTAGATCAATTCGTCTCGTTAAGCTGATCAATAATATATATACTTTATCTCCGATGCCTCCTTTAATACGTTACAAACTTTCAAACGTTTCATTTGCTCAATTTTAAAGATATTGAAATGGAATTCAAAGCTTTTTTCAATCCTACGCAGTTAAAGTGTTACAACCAAAGTGCCACGCCCATTTTAAGGTATAGCCCCCATACAAACTTACCTTTTCTTTCTGATTTTTTTTTGTATAAAAATAGATATTACTTATGAGTATAGTCACTCCAAGTTGGGTAAAAATACTTCTTATGTCCTCCAATGTTAAATCCAAGCTGCCACGTCCATTTTTAGCTATAGCCCCCATACAAACTTACCGCCCATTTTCGAATTTTTGTATAAAAATAGGTATTATTTATGAATGTATTTACTCCAAAATGGGTAAAACCACTTCAAATGACACCCAATATCAAAGCCAAGGGGCCACGCCCATTTTAGCTATAGCCCCATACAAAACTATCGATTATTTTCGAACATTTGTATGAAAAAGAAATTATTTTCAAATATATATTTATAAATATACTTATGCTTCGGTTCCACCGAAGTTAACGTTTTTCCTTGTTTTAATTAAAAATGGTTTACTTCCAATGCCGATAAAAAATCTATATATACTTTAAATGGGCTACCACGCCTCCTTCTCCCATTTTTACCCTTTGGGTACAGGGTATAAAAAGCAAGAACAAAAGTAAAAAGGAATAAAAGACATAAACACAAGAGAAAACGTTAACTTCGGTAGAACCGAAGCTTAAAAACCCGCCACACGAAACTTTAATTAGTTCATGTATAATCATCAGTGACGTAGATTATTTTCCGTAAAAGGATTGGGTGTGGCCTCTGGGGTCTGTATGTTATAGTGTCTGTATGGGCGGTAGATTTGTATGGAAGTGTTAGAAGTGTTTTTATTCAATAATTAGTAGATACATTCATAAATAACATCTATTATAATGCAAAACAAGAAAGAATGCTGAAGTCGAGTATGCTCGACTGCAAGATACCCTGTATCCAATCTTAATGTACCTTAAGTTAAGTCGTATCTTACTACCGTACCTCACTGTATTGTATTTTCATACAAAAACTTAAAAAATTAAATGTATTTGTATAGGTGGTTATATTTAAAATTTTTTTGGTCCTACCCATATTGGGATATTGTATTGGGACTATCATAGACATATTTTACACTTAGAATAGACTTTCTAGAATAAGAAACAGTGTCGTTTTTGAGCAAAAACCCCAAATTTTGGGACAGACAGAAGGCCAGACAGACACAAGGACATACAGACATAGCCAGTTCGACTCCCCTTCCAATGCTAATCAAGAATATTTATATATACGATAAACAGACACACTAAGTGTGTCTGTTTATCGTATATATACCCGACATCACCGATAATTTTAAGCGTAGGGAAAAAAAAGTTTTAGAGTATTGTTCGCTGTTAAACTTATATTAAAATACACTTCCAGTTTACACAATTTTGTGATACTTAAGAATTTGTATAATTAATGGCAACATTCCCTGGCATTATATTAAATATGACACCAATTGAAACACTAGGTCCTTTTAATTGTGATTCAAAGCTAGGGGTAGCGATGATGTACGCAAGATTTCTTGTGGCGCTGATACATCAACGCCATTTAATGCTATCATGTTGTCTTTGATTTAAATTTGTTGTACTAAAATATGGTTGCTGTTGATGTTATGGTTGTGGATAGACAGCATTGCTTGAAAGTGAAGATACCAATTGCATTGAAGGTGTTACAAAAAGATGATTATGTTCTTTTTGTTGTTGCTGTCCATGCGGCATAAAAAGATAAACTGTAAAATATGATGTTGTTATATTTGACAATTTGCTGCAGCGGCATGACACCGTTGTGGACTTCGTATATAATTTCTATTACCCTAAGATTTCAAATAATAATGTCCAGCCAAAGACATAGTTGACATTTGGGATGTGGCTTTTAACGATGTCGGCGATTTACGATACCGTTTCAATGCAGCTCGAATAGCTCAAAAATACCATTCTACTCGAACTGCATTGAAACGATCTGGTAAATCATTTCAAGATGACTTTACTCTAAATGTTTGCTGCTGCTGCTGATGATGCAGAAGGTGGAGTTGCTGCTGTTGCTGCAGAGGGTGGTGATGCTGCTGATGATAGTATTCAAAAACACCAATTTTGATAAGAGTACACATTAAACAATCAATGCTGGTGATTAACTTTAATAAAGAACAAAAAATAAATATTAAATTTTGTTTAAAAAATTATTACGGAGACTTCGTAGAGCCCATAAAGTATATATTATATATTATGAAAGCGCCACGTCCATTTTTAGTTATAGCCCCCATACAAACTTACCGCCCGTTTTCAAAATTTTGTGTGAAAATAGTTATTAATTTTAAATGTGTTTATTCAACTTGGGAAAAACATGTCTAATCTTATCCAACGTCAAACCCAAGGTACCACGGCAATTATTACGCCATGGACCCCTTTAGTATATATATTCTTGGTCAGCTTGATGAGACTAGTCGATCTAGCCATGTCCGTCTGTCTGTCTGTTTCGATGAATTTCATTCGCTCAGTTTTTTAAGATATTGAGCTAAAAATTTAAACTTTAGCTTTTCTCAGTCCTAGGTAGTTTGTAGGTTAAATTCAAAATGCCACGCCCACTTTAATGTATAGCCCCTATTCAAATTTGCCGCCCATTTTCAAATTTAAGTATGAATATATGTATTAATTATTCAAGTATTTACTCCAGACGCTTCTTATGTTATCCAATGGCGAAACCCAAGGTGCTACGCCCATTTTTAGGTACAGCCCCATGCAAGCTTTCCGCCCATTTTAGATATTTTGTATGAAAATAAATATTATTTATAATTGTTTTCACTTCAAATTGGGTAAAAACACCTTCTATACGATACGGATCGGGCCATTATATGATATAGTATATCTATATTTTTAGCTTAAAATTTAATATCAATATTGGGAATAAACTTGAGTTGTTTTAGACCAATCATCCCCACCCCCCCCCTATAAAAGTTAAAACAACCCCCCAAAAAAAAACCAAAATAAAAATTTTGTTTAGTATTTCCCTCTTTTTTTTTTATGGGGGTTCGTTTTAGCATACAGTATTTGTTAATCGACCAGACATACAACGTCTACTGTAATCAAACATTTAAATTTATTTGAAAGCGTAGCCGGGTAACCATGTAAAAAGTGCTCCCAACAATATTTTATACATCTGTCTACAACAACATTTTGTACATTTTATAATATCGATAGAGGAAGAAAATGATTTAAGAGATCAATTTCTTTAAATTATAAAAACAGTAAAATCTATGAAAAAGTTAACGTGAATAACAATTTCTTAATTAATTAGGTGTTAGTGATAGTACGGCAAGTCAGCTGGTCAGATCCTTTTTGCAAAAGATGTCGTAAATAATTATCGTGAATAATTAACGTAAATAATTAACTGCTACTATTTCTTCTTTAACGGTGTGAATTTTGAGATCTCTGTGTACATCTGCGAAAGTTGCTACCATAGAAGGGGGTTCTATTGGAATAGGTAAATCTTGTGTAAAGAGGACATATAAGAGTGGACCAAGAACGATACCTTGAGGTATACCTGCTTTAATGGGCCTTATTGTAGAGTAAGCGTCTTTCAGTTCTACATAGAAGTGTCGATCAGATATGTTACTTTTTAACATGTAATAAAAATCTGGTGGAAGAAGCTTTACTTTGTCGAATGCTTTTTCTAGTTCAAAAAGATTTCAATACAATATTTTTTATCTTCTAGATATGTAGAAATTTTCTTGAACAAGTTTATGGATTATTATAACAGGTTTGTCGGACTTGTAAAGTTATTTTCGTAAACAATTGACTAATAGCTTCGATTTATCGCGTTCTGTTTTAGCCCAAGTAACATCTGATTTCTTAATGGTGCGTTCAAGGGTGTCGATTTTTAAAGGTTTTCCATATGGAATAATTTGTGTTTATGGTTGGGCTTAAATAAGTCAGATAATTTTCTATATTTTTATTTTTATTCTGATTAAGCTTTACATTTAGATCCCTTATTGCCCGAAAATTCTCTTTTTACCTTCGGGACATCTAGTAGTTTGCCAGATTTTTCTAAGCCTTCGTTTATACTCTATTTCATTTCGAATTGAAGCAGGTGTAAACAAGATTTTAGTATCCTATTGAATTAAAAGCGGGAAAGAGTTAAGAAACTTAAGTATATGTTAAAGAAATTATTGTACGCAAGCGTTTCGATATAATCGAGTTGAACTGTCGAGTGATGTGAAGATAACTCAAATCGTAATTTTATAGAAAAGTAAATAATGTTTTCCATTTTTGATAACACAGAAGTCAATAAGAAATGGCCCTTTTCGCTGATCTGTTGCCCAGCAGCTAAGCTCGCCTGTTGAAATGTGTTTGGCATTAGTACTATAAATTGTTTCGATGAATATTTTACGTTTTTTGTTCGTAAGACTTGAACTCCAGGCTATGTGCTTTGCATTAAAATCACAAGAAGCAATAAATCTTGGCCCTAAAGATTTGAAGAATGTGTTGTATTGAGCTGATGAGACATTGTGCCGAGCCGGAATGTCGCTTCAATATAATCGTGGCTAAAATGTTCAATTCCATAGTACTTTATTTAATTTTATTTTATTTTTATTTTTATTTTCATTTTTTTTTTATACCCGCCACACATAGTGTGGAGGATATTTTCATTTTGTCAGAATGTTTGTAACGCATCTAAGGAGACATCGTAGACACTATAAAGTGTATATATTTTTGATCAGCACGACGAGACGAGTCAATCTAGCCATATCTACTTGTCTATCCGTCTGTATTTAAGCGATCTAATCGCTTAGTTTTAAAGATATTGACCTGAAACTCGAAACTTAAGCTTTTCTCAGTCCTAAACAGTCCGCCATTTTAAGGTAAAGCACCCATACAAACTTACAGTTTTTTTGACTTTTTTTAATGAAAATAGGTATTATTATTGAATTTATTCACTCTAAATAGGGTAAAAATACTTCTTGTGTCATCTAATGTCCAAAAAAAGGGCCACGCCCATTTTAGGTATCGCCGCCATACAAACTTATTCACTATAAATTGGATAAAAACACTTCTTACGTTATCGAATGTCAAAAACAAAGTGCCACGCCCATTTTGAGGTATAGGCCCAATACAATTTTACCGGCCATTTTCAAGTTTTTGTATGAAAACATTTAATATTTCTGAATGAATTCAATTAAAACTTGGTAAAAGCAATTCCAATGTTCACCTAAGTTAACACTATCGATATAATAAGGACCGGGCTGATATAACGTAAAGCGTCTATACAAATTTGACCTAATTCAAAGACATAGACATAATCGGCCAAAATGATCGTGCAGTCACTGGGCCTTTCCCAGACATAGAAAAAAATTTCTGGTCCAATGGGGCTAACGGTGAAGTATCCACTCGCAGACAATCTACACGACATAGACGGTCTCTGAGGGCAGAGAACTTCACTTTTGAGGCTGTAGAAAACTTCGACTTCCTGGGCTCAGATGTAAACAGTGACAACAACACCAGTCAAGAAATTGAACGAAGAATCACTCTTGCTAACCGTAGCTATTTTGGTCTCGGTGAGCAAATGCGAAGTGGAGTTATGTCCAGAGAAACAAAAATTAAACTCTACAAGATGCTGATAATGCCTGTCCTGTTGTATGGCTCGGAAGCGTGAGTCATGACAAAATCTTATAGGTCGGCGTTGAGCGTGTTTGAGAGGAAAGTACTATGGAGAATCGTTGGTCCAGTAAGAGTGGGAAACTACTTCTGTACACGAAAGAACGATGAGCTGTACAAGCTATATACTGACATCGACATAATCATAAATGCAACCGATAATGATGTTATTTTACCGAAAATTAATCTAATCTAATGATATGGTATCATCAACAAATACCAGCAGTGATGATACCAAATTAAATAAATTGTCTTAAAATTTTTCAGTTTTTGTTTAAACTAAATTAGAGAAACTATGTAAAAAATACATAAATGTGTTTGCGCTCGAAAGTGAACTTATATCTTTAAATACTTTTTATAAACAGAGGTTGCGCTCAAATGCTTATGAAATTAAAAAGCAAGTAGAAAAATTGATTGGGGACATCATAATAAAAGCATCAGCTTTTGCGTACATCAGTCCCATACTGTTAGTACCAAAAAAGTGTCTATCTGGGTTGACTCTGGAAATGATGGAGACTGGTTGTGGATTGTTCAATTGGGTAGAGCGAAATATTTTGTTTCTGCCTCGACTTAACGTCAGGTTTTCATCAAATTGAGTTAGATGAAAACTCAAGAGACTATAACTTTATTTTCAACCAATAAAGGCTTATTCCGTTTCTAGCGTTTGCTTTATGGCAAACAAGCAATCCTGTATATGGACGATAAAGTTGTATTGGGCTGTTCAGAAAAACAAGTATTAGGAAATCTGACAGATGTGTTTTAGATATGGCGAAAATACCATCTAAAACTTCATCCAGAAAAATTCTCATTTTGTCAGTTATGAAGTGACTTACCTTAAGCGTAAGCGTACAGATAAAGGTATTTTTGCCGGATAATGGTAAATTTCAAACTGTCATAGAGTATCCGACACCTAAGAATGCTGATAAGACAAAACGATTTGTTCCAAATTTCGCTGAGCATTCGAGCCATCTTACAAAACTTGGTAAGAAAAATGTGATTTTCGAAAGGACCAAAGAATGCAAAAACGCATTCAATTATCTAAAGAAGGCTTTAATAAGTCACCGAATACTGCAATATCCCAATTTTGAAAAAGAATTTTGCATCATAACAGATGCTAGCAAATACGCTTGTGGCACCGTATTAAGTCAAGAGTATGACGGTACACAATTATCAATCGCGTTCGCTTCAAAGTCTTTCACTAAAGGTGAAAGCAATAAATTCACGTTTGAGCAAGAATTAGCCGCCATACTCTGGACAATACAATTCTTCAGACCCTATGAATTTGGAAAAAAAACTCTTAGTAAGAAGGAGTACGATTTTAAAATATAAATGCTTTTAATAACAATTTGTTTGAAGCCACAAGAAGACTTCAACATAAAAAACAAGAGAAACAAGATAATCAAGATAAAAACAAGAAAGAACGCTGAAGTCGAGTATGCTCAACTGCAAGATACCCTGTACCCAATCTTTATGTACCTTAAGTTAGGTTCTATTTGACTACCATACATCATTGAATTGGATTTTCATAAAAAAAACTTAAAAAATCGCGTATATCTTTGATTGGGTTTATACCTAAAATTTTGTTGGGCCTACCCATATTGGTCTATTTCATTGGGACTGTCGAAGACATAATTTATACTAAATTTAAATTTTCTAGAATAAAAAGCAATGACGTTTTTATGTAAAAACCCAATATTTTGGGGTAAATTTGTATGGGGGCTATACCTAAAATTTTGTTGGTCCTACCCATATTTAGATATTTTATTGGGACTATCATAGACATTATTTATACTAAATTCAAACTTTCTAGAATAAAAAGCCATGACGTTTTTATGTAAAAACCGAAAATTTTGGGGTACATTTGTATGGGGGGTACCCCTTAAAATGGGTCTAGAGAAAAACCGTTTGTAAGTGCACACTTGACGGCCTAGGAGAGTCTAAGTTTCAGTTTTGAAAACTCTACCTCTTATAGTCTCCGAAATAATCGTTTTCATACGGCAGACAGCAGGGGACGGACGGACGGACGGACAGACGGACGGACAGACGGATGGACAGACAAAGCTTGTTCGACTCCCCCTTCCAATGCTGATCAAGAATATATATACTTTATAGGGTCTATCTTACATACATTCGCACAAACTTAATATACCCTTTTACCCTTTGGGTACAGGGTATAAAAAAGGAATCTAAAATAAACAAGAAAGAACGCTGAAGTCGAGTATGCTCGACCGCAAGATACCCTGTACCCTTTATGTACCTTAAATTAAGTCCTATCTTTGTATATACCTTATTGTATTGAATTTTCAAACAAAAACTTGAAAAATTGGTTAAATTTATTTGGGGGCTATACCTAAAATTTTGTTGGTGCTACCCCTATTGGGATATTTTATTGGGACTATCACATACATAATTAATACTAAGTTTGAACTTCCTATAATAAAAAACAATGACGTTTTTATGCAAAAACCAAAAATTTTGGGGTATATTTGTATGGGGCTATACCCAAAACTATTGGTGCTACCCATATTGGGATTTTTTATTGGGACTATCATAGACATAATTAATACTAAGTTTGAACTTCCTAGAATAAAAAACAATGACGTTTTTATGCAAAAAGCTAAAATTTTGTGGTATATTTGTATGGGGGCTATACCTAAAATTTTATTGGCCCTACCCATATTGGGATATTTTATTGGGACTATCATAGACATAATTTCTACTAAGTTTGAACTTCCTACAATAAAAAACAATGACGTTGTTATGCAAAAAGCTAAAATTTTGGGGTATATTTGTATGGGGGCTATACCTAAAATTTTGTTGGTCCTACCCATATTGGGATATTTTCTTAGGACTATCATCGACATAATTAATACTAAGTTTGAACTTCCTAGAATAAAAAACAATGACGTTTTTATGCAAAAATCCAAAATTTTGGGGTACATTTGTATGGGGGGTACCCCTTAAAATGGGTCAAGAGAAAAACCGTTTGCAAGTGAACACTTGACGGCTCAGGAGAGTCTAAGTTTCAAATATGGTGGCCCTATCTCTTATAGTCTTCGAGATAATCTCTCTCATACGGCAGACAGCAGGACAGACAAACGGACAGACGGACGGACGGACGGACGGACAGACAGACATAGCTAGTTCGACTCCCCTTCCAATGCTGATCAAAAATATATATACTTTATATGGTCTATCTTGGCTCCTTCTCTTGCATACATTCGCACAGGGTATAAAAACGAAAAAGTCTATGTTTATGAGGCGCCGAAATAGATAAAAAATAGTGCACGAACTTTAACATAATTCGATAAAATGCAAATAAAACTAAGGAAAAGGATAATAAGCACTATTAACATAGCCGACATTAGTGTTCATAAAAATATTGATTTATATCAATTATTTTTAAAACTTGACAAATTAGCTGACAGTAATGGAGTCAAAAGATTCGAGTTTTCAACAAATGATAAGATATAAATAAATAAATTAGAAAACATAGCTAATAAAATAACTCCTATTACCTATTTTTTAAAAAAATTTAAAATTAAAAACGAAACTATTTAAATCAATTATTTACTTACTATTTAAATTACTTGACAACGGTGAAAGAATTTTTTAATCGGTCCAGTAGTTTCGGAGCCTATTCAAAACAAACAAAAAAACAAACAAACAAAAAATCAAACATTTCCTCTTTATAATATTAGTATAGAACAAGAAAAAACGTTAACTTCGGTGGAACCGAAGCTGAAATACCCGTTACACAACACTTTTAATAGTTTATATGTTCACCTGGTGCTTAGATTAAATTTCACGATGAATTTGGTCAAATTTGTATGGAGGCTTTATGTTATATTTGCCCGATCCTTACCATATCGAAAGTGTTCACTTAGGTGGACATTGGGATTGATTTTACCAAATTTAATTGAATTATTTTGAAATAGTAAATGTTTTCATATAAAAACTCGAAAATGGGCGGTAAGTTTGTATGGAAGCTATACATAAAAATGGGCGTGGCGCCTTAGATTTGACATTGGATGACATAAAAAGTGTTCTTACCCTATTTGGATTAAATATATTCACAAATAATACGTATTTTCATACAAAAAGTCGAAAAAAGTGGTAAGTTTGTATGGGGGCTATATCTAAAAATGGGCGTGGCACCTTGGTTCTGGTATACAAAGTAACTAGGAGCACAAAAAGCATAAGTTTCAAATTTCATGTCAATATCTTTAAAACTTTCCGAGTAACAGCCATCGCAACAGACAGACAGACGGACAGACAGACGGACATGGCTAAATCGATTCGTCTCATCGAGCTGATCAATAATATATATACTTTATGGGGTCTCCGATGTCTCCTTCAATGCGATGCAAACTTTCGGACAACTGAATATACCCGTTTACACTTTGTGTAACGGGTATAAAAAAATGTGAATTTTATTTCGCAGCGCACTCGATTGATGGAAGTTTTTTGTTTATTTTTTTTACAACTTGGGTTAGATTATTCAAGTTTTAGTAAGCATCCTAATTTTTTTGAAAATTAAACATAGCCTGTGTCACTCGGGAATAGTGTAGCTTGCCAACGGTGAAAGAATTTTTTAAATCGGTCCAGTAGTTTCGGAGCCTATTCAAAACAATCAAACAAAAAAACAAACAAACATTTCCTCTTTATATATTAGTATATATATATATATATATATATATATATATATATATATATATATATATATATATATATATATATATATATATATATATATATATATATATATATATATATATATATATATATATATATATTAGGGCGGGTCGTTAAAAATTTTTTTTCGAATTTGGAACGCTAATAGGGCTCAAAAGCTGGGTTCACATATCCAGACTTTGTGTACACAAACCGATTGCTCTACGACGATATATATACATATATATATATATATATTAGGTGGCCCTTATTTTAAACATTTTTGAATTTCTATTTGCTCGGGCTAAAAAAGGGCTCGAAATAAATTAAAAAAAATGCCCCCCAAGTTTGAAGCCTTTATCTTAATATTTAGGGGTGCCCCAAAGCGATCAAAATTTTCAATGTAAATTACATGGGGTTTTCAGCATCGAATAATCAATTAATTATTCCGGCCACAGTAATTGTTCAAAAAATCTGAAACTTACCAAACTTCAACCTTATAATAGTAGCTATTCCTCAGAATTTTTACAGACATTGAGGTATTTTAATTATAGAGTTACAGGTAGACGAAAATTTCACTTTATCTAATTTTTCCCTGAATTTGTTAAAAAATGAATTATATAGCCCCGCTAAGTGTACATTCAAGAATTATTGCTCTATTTTTATGCAGCGTTTTTGTGATAAGAACGAACCTGGCCTTGAAAATGCTCCAATACTTCAGGTTTTTGGTTATTTCATCTTAAATGTCAAATAATTAATATTTTAGCTATTTTAATGATTTTCTTGTTAACTTAATTTTTTTGTAATTTTCTACAAAAGTATCAACAAAAAACAATAGGCGTAAAGTTTTAGTTCGATTCGACAATCTCTAGAAGTCCCTTAAACATATTGATGAATCTTTGATGAAAACTTGTTATTCGTGAAAACAAATACAAAACACGTTATTCATGACAGTTTTGTGAAGGCTTTATTACAGTTTTAAATAATATTTATTTCCAAAATGAAAACAAATTTTGTAAATTCACATTGATTTAATTAATTGTTCATATAATGAAATAATATAATTTTAAATGATTCAACATATAATATTATTTTTTTCTAAGAGAGGATTTAGTTGCGGTTGGATGTTGTAAATTTAAATTATTCTAAAACTGTAACTGTATTCTAATTCTGTAACTGTATTTCAAAAGAAGAAATAAAACAAGTAAGTTTATTTCATTATGTTTTCTGTCGTTTTAATCGACAAGTTTGACGTTAGAATCAAGGGTGCCCGTTTTATTTGCTTATTTCTTAATATATTTAGTGTTTTTATAAAACAAAATAAATATTAACAAAATCTTTGCAAGAATTTCAAACATTAGTAAATATTCTTTGAGATAAAATAAAAACTTGCATTTAAAATGGCATATAACATAGAAAATTTTTGAGTTTCAAAACCAGTACATTCTTGATCTTTTCAAGTGCTAAAATGATTTTTCGACGGATTTCCTTCATTTACTTGAAATTTCCAAAAAATGCTTTTAAACTAATTAGAAACGTCTAAACTAAATGTCGACATACAAAAATCTTTAATAATTTCCTTCAGTTTAAAGAAATTGAAGGGGTGCCGTCTTAGGCGCCTTTCCCCTACGATTTTAATGTAAGTATCTAATCGCAAAGTAACCTTACTAACAATGGTGTTGAAAATAACTATTCTTGGTCCAGGAAAACTTATTCTTGATCAAAGAATAAATTTCAAGTATAATTTTTATTATTCTATACAGAATTTATTTTCCTCAATGATGGTTTTATAAAAGTACAAAACGTTTATAAGAAATTAAAAAATTAAGTTAACAAGAAAAGATGCCACAATTGCAGCGTCTTACTGTCTGATAAGCTTTCTTCCAATATTATCAAAAGCTTTTGAAAACATCTACGTTAACAGACTTCAACCCATCCTTGATAATAGTTACATTATACCTGACCATCAGTTTGGGTTTCGGAAACATCACTCAACCATTGAACATTCAAAGAGTAGTTAATAAAATTTCTACAAATCTAGAAGATAAAAAGTATTGTATTGAAATCTTTGTTGAACCAAAAAAGCTTTCGACAAGGTATGAAACGTCCATTGTTTAATTTAAAAAAGTTTCTTCCACCAGATTTTTACCACATGCTAAAATTTTATCTGATCGACACTTCTATGTAAAAGTTAAAGAAGCTCACTCTACAATAAGGCAAATTAAAGAAGTTATACCTGAAGGTTGCGTTCTTGGACTACTCTTATACGTCCTTTTTACACAAGACTTACCTATCCCAATAGAACCCTCTTCTATGATAGCAACTTTCGCAGATGACATAAAGACTAAGCTACAGCCTCTAATAAGCTTCAAAACATACTTGATAACACCAAAAAATGGTTTGACAAATGGGCCATAAAAATTAACGAAAACAAAACTACACAAGTTTATTATACCCTGTACCCAAAGGGTAAAAGGGTATATTAAGTTTGTGCGAATGTATGTAACAGACAGAAGGAGGCAAGATAGACCCTATAAAGTATAGATATTCTTGATCACCTCGACGAGACGAATCGATTTAGCCATGTCCATCTGTCTGTCTGTTTGTTGCTGCCTGATTTATTCGCTCAGTTTTAAAGATATAAATCTGAAATTTTAAACTAAAGCTTTTCTAGGTCCTGTGTACTTTCTATGTTAAAATCACGTGCTACGACCACTTTTGGGTATAGCTCTCATACAAAAGTACAACATTTTGTCAAGTTCTTACAAGAAAAAATGTATTTATAAAGCGAATGGCTTCAAATATTTTTTTTTTTTTTTTTTTTTTTTTTTTATTTTCCTATGATTAATTTTGTACATCTGTCTACAACAACATTTAGTACATATTATAACATCGATATAGGAATTTAATTAATTTAAAAGAACAATTTCTTTAAATTATAATTAAAACAAAAAATAGATCTATGAACCTATCGTGAATAACAATTTCTTAATTAAATAAATTTGCGCTTATTGATAGTTCGGTAAGTCAGCTGGTCGAATTCTTTTTAGACGTCGTCTACTAGTTAACTCTAGTATGGGTAAGTTACACATTTCGTTGTTAGAATGAGCCAGGATTCTGATGTGGTAGCTTCTACTAACTGCTACTATTTCTTCTTTGACAGTCTTTATTTTCAGGTCTCTGTGTATATCAGCGTTGGAAATATACCATTCCGCTGTTGTGACTTGTCGAAGTATTTTTGACTGCTGCCTTTGTATAATATTGATGTTAGATGTTTTGGATGTGCCCCAAACTTGAAGGCCGTAAGTCCAAATTGGTTTTATGATGTATTTGTATAGTAGAAGTTTATTGCTCATAGAGAGCTTCGATTTTTTTGTTCAGAAGCCAGCTCAGTTGACGATATTTCTCTTTCATTTGATTTCGCTTTTTTTCTATGTGCAACTTCCAAGTCAGTTTATTGTCTAAGTGAATTCCCAAATATTTGGCCGATTTCTCAATAGGTATGTCTAAATTATTTATTTTTAAAGGAATGGGCACGAAAGCTCTTTTTGTTGTAAAGATAACTTGTGTAGTTTTGTTTTCGTTAATTTTTATGGCCCATTTGTCAAACCATTTTTTGGTGTTATCAAGTATGTTTTGAAGCTTATTAGAGGCTACAGCTAAGTCTTTATGTGAATAAAGAAGAATTGTGTCATCTGCAAAAGTTGCTATCATAGAAGAGGGTTCTATTGGGATAGGTAAGTCTTGTGTAAAAGGACGTATAAGAGTGGTCCAAGAACGCTACCTTGAGGTATACCTGCTTTAATTGGCCTTATTGTAGAGTGAGCGTCTTTAACTTTTACATAGAAGTGTCGATCAGATATGTAACTTTAAGCATGTGGTAAAAATCTGGTGGAAGTAGTTTTTTTAATTTATACAATAGACCAATGTGCCATACCTTGTCGAAAGCTTTTTCAACATCAAGAAATACTCCTATACAATACTTTTTATCTTCTAGATCTCTAGAAATTTTGTTAACTACTCTATGAATTTGTTCAATAGTTGAGTGATGTTTCCGAAACCCAAACTGATGGTCAGGTATGATGTAGCTATTATCAAGAATGGGTTGAAGTCTGTTAAGGAATAATTTTTCAAAAACTTTTGATAGTATTGGAAGAAGGCTTATCGGACGGTAAGACGCTGCACTTGTGGCATCTTTACCAGGTTTTGGAATAGCTATGACCTCTGCTACCTTCCACGTCTTGGGAAAATATTTGTGTCTTATTATTGCGTTAAACATATTCCGCAGATAATAAATAGCATTTATAGGAAGTTCTTTAAGCAACATTCCAGTTATCATGTCATAGCCAGGTGACTTGTTAGCCTTAATATTGTCGATCATATTTTTAACTTCCTTAGTACTTACATATCTAATTTTGATATTTTGTGAGTTTCTTGATGTTTCTGAATTATTATAACAGGTTTGTGTGTCATTTGAGAAGGCATTTTCATAAAAGTCAGCTAGTAGGGTCGATTTATCGCGTTCTGTTTTAGCCCAAGTACCATCTGGTTTCCTTAATGGTGCGGTAAAGGTTGTCGATTTTCTGAGTTTTTTAGTGGCTTTCCATAGGGAAAAATTTGTGTCTCTGGTTGGGCTTAAATTAGTCAGATAATTTTCTATATTTTTATTTTTATTCTGATTGAGCTTTTAATTTTAGATCCCTTATTGCCCGATTAAGTCTATTTTTATCTTCGGGACTTCTAGTAGTTTGCCAGATTTTCCTAAGTTTTCTTTTTATTCTCTATTTGGTTTCGAATTGAAGCAGGTGTAAATAATTTTTTAGTATCCCTTTGAATTAAATGCGGAGTAGAGTTAATTGCCGCTTCAGCTACGGCATCATTAAAATAAATTACGGAGCTCTCTATGTCATTTGGAGATTTTAGTGCAATGTCCAAACGTAAGTATATGTTAAGGAGTTCTTTGTACGCTTGCCAATCTGTTTTTGGGTTATAGAGGCTGGGCGTCGGCTTGTATGTGGCAAGCGTTTCGATGTAATCGAGTTGAACTGGTGAGTGATCTGAAGATAACTCAAAGCGCGACTTTATCGAAAAGTTATTAATATTTACATTTTTAATAACACAGAAATCAATAAGATCTGGCACTTTGCGCGGGTCTGTTGGCCAGTAGGTAGGCTCGCCTGTTGAAATATATTTGGCATTATTGGTATAAATTGTTTCTAGAAGAATTTTACCTTTTTTGTTGGTAAGTCTTGAGCCCCAGGCTATGTGTTTTGCATTAAAATCACCAGCAGCAATAAATCTTGGCCCTAAAGATTTAAAGTATGTGTTATATTGAGCTGATGAGACATTGTGTCGAGGCGGACTGTACAATGCTGAAATTGTTAGGGGCCCATTTCTATCTTGCACATGAATAATAGTCGCTTGAATATAATCTTGGCTAAAATGTTCAACTTCATAGTTTTTAATTTTATTTTTAATTATAATAGCTGAACCCCCATGCCCTGTGCCGTCTGGGTGATTTGTATTATATAAAGTATAGCCTGTTATCTTCAGAAAATGTTTAGATGTAAAATGTGTTTCTGAAATAAGTGCCAGATCAATATTATTTTCATAAAGGAAGTGTTTTAGTTCTAGTATATGTTGCCTCAGCCCGTTAGCATTCCAGAATATAATTCGTAGTGTATCTGAGCACATATCTACGAATTTATCTTGGATACTAAAAGTGTCACTATATTGAGTATAGCTGACATTTGTTGCATCAATTGCTTCATCATAAGTTTTAGCTCTTGCATGTCATTAAGTTCAGTTGAATTTGGGTTGGATGGTAAGGAGTTGTTAGTGGAATCTATGTTAGGTGGTAATTGATTTAAAGATGGAAAAGTGGGTTGTGTTTCGGGTTGAATAAGTTGGGAGGGGATGGTTTGTTTAATTGGATATGGTGTATTAGACTTATTGCCACTAGCTATTTGAGCAAAACTTATGGAGGGTGTCACTCTTATACTAGAACTTGGAGGGGGAGAGACCCGCGCATCTACATATTTATTTGATACTATTTTTTCTCTAAGTTGGGGAAAGCGTTTAACTTTGAGTGCTTTATAGACTTCAAATTTATATCATGCAAAGTCTTCAGTCTAAAATTGGTTCAAATCGGACCGCGAATTTCTAAATTTATAAAAAATATTTTTAATTTGTTTAGTATTTTTAAGATAAAATTTTATACAAATGCTGCACACGAAGATCACCACGACAAATAAATTTAAAAAGTATATAAGCTTCGGTCCAACCGAAAATAAATTTTTTTTTTTTTTTTTTTTTTTTTAAAAAAAAAAAAAAAAATTATTAATTATAATAAAAAAAAAAATTAAAAAAATAAAATTAAATAAAAAAAAACCTATTAAAATAAAATAACTTTATTTTGCATTCATACGACCTAGGAATTTTGGGTTATCGTGGAATTTTTGTAAAATTTGTTTTTACTCGTCGTCACTGACTATCTTAGTCCGACTGGGGAGTTATTTTATTAGCTATGTTTTTTTTTTTTTTTAGTTTGACAATTTTTTTATTAGCGTTAAGCATTCCATTAAAGGAACTTTAAACACATGCAGTTAAGAACAAAATTATGACAGGAATATTAATATTATGTTAATTTAAAATATTATGAATAGGAGCCTACTGCCGAGTAGGTAAGTCATCTGGGTGGAACCTCTTGAGGCGCCTTCTGCATGTGTTGATAGCGAGAGCTGATGCCAACGGGTTGATGTGATCTCGTAGGCGATCATTGTACCTGGAGCTGTGTCGATTTATTTCATCAAAGACTGATGGTACATTTAAGTCTTTTCTTATGACTGTGTTGTGAACATACCACGGCGCATTGCAGATATAGCGTAAAGTTTTATTTTGCATTGTTAGTACACGTTTAATTTGAGTTTTCGAAGCGGTGCCCCATATTTGTAGTCCATATCTCCATGATGGCGCAATAACCATTTTATATATGAGCAACTTATTGCTTAGGCGCAGTTTGCTCGATGGACGTAGAAGCCAGTTAAGTTTTTTCAGTTTAGATCGGCAAGTACCGAGTATCATTGTTATGTGTTTGTTCCAAGTAAGTCGTTTGTCCAATACCATCCCCAAGTATTTAACGAAGTTAGCCTGAGGTATAATTGCGCTGTTGAATGTGATTGCGGGGCATGTGCCTCTTTTCAGCGTGAAGGTGCAGTGAGAAGATTTTGAGCTATTTATTTTAATGTTCCAACGATTAGCCCAAATGAGAAAACGGTCTAAATAATCTTGAAGGTTTTCTGAAGCTTCAACAGGGCAACTTGAATTAGCCATAATAACCGTATCGTCAGCATACGTAGCCAGCAGCATATCAGTGCCCACCGGTTTTGGCATGTCTGCAGTATACAGTGAGTATAGAGTTGGGCTCAATACACTACCTTGAGGTACTCCAGCACATATTGGCCTTATCGACGAGTAGACACCTTTTACTGCTACCTGGAAGCAGCGGCCGAATAAGAATGATTTTAAGACGAGAAAATGAGCTGTTGGTAAGTTCGTTTTGATCTTTTGCATCAAACCTTCATGCCACACGCGATCAAATGCCTGCTGCACATCTAAGAAAACAGCGGAACTGTAACGCTTTTCTTCAAAAGCGTCTAGAATGTGATGCACAACTCTGTGGACTTGTTCTGGTGTGCCATGTTGGTGTCTGAATCCAAACTGGCACTCAGGAATGATACTCCGTTCGTTTAATATAATCAGTATTCTGTCAAGAAATATTCTTTCAAAAATTTTAGAGAATATAGGTAGTAAACTTATAGGTCTGTACGAATCTACTTGACCTTCAGGCTTTCCAGGTTTAAGTATCATAGTTATAATGGCACATTTCCATTGTGAAGGAAAGTGACCAAATCGCAATATGGCATTGAACAAGAGTACTAGGAAAAGAACTCCATGCACCGGTAGAGCCTTGATAGTTCTACTATCGATGCCGTCGTAGCCTGGAGCTTTCCGCGGTTTTAGAGCTTTAATTTGTTCTTGAACTTCTTCTATTGTGACATGTCTTATGCTTTCGGTATGTGAGCAAGGAATAGATAGCTGGTCCAGTGTAGAGCAAACATCTGTAGTTGAAGCCAAGTCAAAAGGTTTGAAACGACTTTCCAAATCATCTGCAAATGTTTCAGCTTTTTCCTCAATTGAACGACACCACTCACCGTTTTGCATTCTGAGCGAGGTGTTCCGCAGTGGTTGTCTTTTTATTTTCCTTGTGAACCTCCACATGTTATAACCGTAAGGTTTGTCTGGGTCAGCATTGCGAAGCATATTGTCGAAAAAAAATCGCTTTTGGCTTCGAACAGCGCCTTTCGCAATTCAGAAGCAACCCTTTTCCACTCTCTATTGTCCTGATCATTTCGAGTTCGCATGTAACGTCGCCTCAGTCTACGCTTGAGCCTCACAAGATCAAGAATCCCAGATGTTATAACTGGTTGATGAGGAGGCCTTGGGTTAGGTTGGCGTTGTTCACAAACGGCATATTCAGCAGCTTCGTAGATATTGCGAAGAAACAGTTCAACAGCGACATCAATGTCATCTCCGCTTTTAATCTCTATGTTAAGATTAATTAGCTGCTCTAGTTTAAGTTTGAACCGATTGATATTTGCATGAGAAGGTAATAACTTTGGTTTAGAATGCAAACACTGTGCACCCGCAAAAAGCTCAATGATCAATGGGATATGATCCGAGCTTAATTCGACAACTCCAGTGATAGTTAGGCTTGACGATGAAATACCAGTATACACAGCAAAATCAATAGCACTAGGTGATTGGTTGCTATATGGAAAGTGAGTAGAAGAACCAGTGGCCAATATCTGCATATTTGAATTTGCCAAGACATCAAATAAAGTGTTTCCTCTTGAGCAAGCACGGCTAGCTCCCCATAAACGATGTTTAGCATTCCAATCTCCAGCAATGATAAATCTTGGTCCAAGCTTGTCAAAGATTTCTTTGAAATTATTTGAGCTCCATACAAAGTTTGGTGGGCAATATACTGAGGCGACTACGATATCACCAAGATCTGTGTTCACTTTGATGCCAACACATTGACAAAATGACACGCTCAAGCTGTACATTGGAAAGTGTTTAATAGTCGATTTGATCAAAATAGCAGCTCCACCAGTACTCCTATCATCTGGGTGATTTGCAAGATATACATCAAAACCAAATTATTTATAGTATGATTTAGATGTTATATGCGATTCGCTTATAAGCATGATGTTAATTGTATGCGTTAAAATGAACGTTTCAAGTTCGTTTGAATGATGCACGAGACCATCGGCATTCCAGACTCCAATCTTCAAATTAGTGTTCATTTTTTCGATACAAGTGCACTGAGGATGGTCAGCATCTGTGCCTGCATATCCATTAGTTTGTTGAGCGTTGCATCAGTACGAATTTGCAAATCAGCAAGCTTATCCAATTTGCTGCATAGTGTGTCGAAAATTAACTCGGCACCTTTTTCATTATGCATATTTTGATTTGAATGTTTCTGCGGAAACATTTGTGTTGGTATATGAAGAGCGGGAAAATCGCTTGCCACATACGCGTAAGAGCGGGATGCACTCGTTCTCTGATGGATGGGCTGTTCAATATTTATTGAAGAGCGCGGGGCATTTACAGCTCTTTTGACAGATTGTGGAGATCCATAACCCGATTTTTCGGGTTATGGATATTGCTCACATTATGACCCAAAGCAAAGAGCTCATCCTTGATTTCTTCGGCGGAGGTAGAGGAACTAAGACCTCTAAACACCACCCGGTAAGCACGCTGCTGCTTCAGCTGGTATGTGTGAAATGGAATTTCATTACTTTCGAAAAAATGAACTATTTTCCGATAAGCATCGATCGTAGTAGCCATTATCCTTTTAGTACTGGGACCACTTGTCTTTATCACGTATGTTTCAGGTGGAGTCACTAAATTTAGTGACCGCCGTAGACCAGTTACATCTTTGACACCGTCAGCAAAAATAGGTGGCGGCTTTGGTACTTTGGCTCTTGAGCCTCAACATTGCTGTCATTCACAAGTTGACTACCGGATGCACCAGGATCATCCATTAAATTGTTTTCCAAATCGTCATTGAGGATTCCAAACGGATTTGTTGCTCCAGAATAGTTAGAAACTTCGCTTGCTAGTTTCTTCGCAGATTTCGGTGGCGATTTATTTCTAGCTCTTTTGCTCGAGGTTTTAGTATTTCGTAGGGTTAAAGCCTCATTCGCAGACTGTTGACAGAACCATTCCTGAGGTGATGTGTCCATAGTCAGATCGACGGCAGAGCCAAATGTAGATAAATCGCCGGAGCTATTCGCACGCCGAATGTTCGCCAATGCTGTTATTGGTAGTTTTATACCGTCTAAGGTGGCAATAGAGTTCTGCTCCATTTGTTTTTTTCTCCGAAACAGCGCGCGTATAATACGGCACAGTTTTTGCTGACTTATTTGTCTTCAACGACAACTTTCGCACGCCAGACTCCTGTGCGGCCGCATTATTATTTTTGAACTTACTCATCACATCGAAATCGGCGCGCGCCAACAAACACGCACTTGTTACGAGCGGTAGCCGCGCACGCTATTATTAGTAAAACCAAACTACAGTAAAAGTTTATGTAAATCGCGTACAACAAATCAAAAAAAAATTTTAAAATAAAAATAATTTTATTTTAAATTAATTTAAATTAATATTTTATTTATATTTTATTGAAAATTTTAAAGCACCGCACACTGAGGAGTTTGTTTTAAAGCTATGTTTTTTAATTTATTTATTTATATCGAACAGCTTATCATTTGTACGTTGTATTATTTGGTCATTTTAAAATGCCCAAAAGATCAAGATCTCAACTTTCTAGAAATAGTTCCATCTCTTATTTCTTTGGCGCCAAACGAAGTCATTTGAAAAAGGCTATTGTACTTCCGGATGTTGGTTAAAAAATGTCTAGATAGCGAATGCTTATTTGTCAAAAGATTTTTCATTGGCTGTGTCGGTTTTTTAATATTGGGGAGACTAACTTTTCCAGAAGCACAGCACATGCCATTTGCTTCATCGACCCATTTTTTGGCAGAACACTTAGGGCAGATCTTTGTCATGTCGCCGATTTGGACGGAAGACTGTTGAGCATAATCAATCTGTGGATCGTATCTAAAAGCCGATCTATTACTATGAGCAAAATTTGCGTTCGCAGCGGCTTACTGAACAAAATGAAGGAAAGGAGAAAAAGGAAAAAGAAAAGGAGGAGAAAAAGAAAAAAGAGAAGCCGCGGGTACCTGCACCAGTGCGAAGCCGGGGCGAGTTGCTAAAATTATATATATATATATATATATATATATATATACAATATACGGCCTTTTTTGAAATTCTGTAAAAAATAATAATACTTAAAAATTAAATAATAAATGATTGGACGTACTATATATTATACGCTATACAAACATTCATACGTAAATGGAAATATGAACATACCCAAAAACTCATGGTATAATTTCTTTCACTGTTGCTGCGAGGGTGCCTGGCGTTTGCTGAAACTGCTAGTTCTTCACTTCTAATGTCTTCCAATGTCGGAAAAAATGTGCTGCGCCCATTTGTAGATTTATCCCCCATACAAACTTTACGCCCATTTTCGAATTTTTGTATGAAAATGATTACTATTTAGAAATGAATTGACTCCAAATTGCGTAATATCATCCAATATCAAAACCAAAGTGGCACGTCCACACAATTTTACCGATTATTTTTGAATTTTTTTTTTAATATGTGTATTTTTAGCTTAAAACTTGATACCAATATTGTGTCTAAACTTGAGTTGTACCAGACCATTGACCTCATCCCATCCACCGAAACAGTATAAATAGCCAAATAAAGAAGTTTGCGTTATCAGTTGTTGTAATAGTGAAAAAATGCCTAAAATTTTGGAGAATGCAAAATGCATTCGCAGTAGATGTATGATGATCCTTCTACAATTAAAGAAGCGAAAAGTTTGGACAATGCAATAATTAAATAAAAGCGATTGAAGATGAGTTTTTGGCACACGTACAAAATGAGAACTAGGAAGTATTTGAATGATGTAATGACCGCAAGTGGATTGGCTACTAATTGATATTTCGTACAATATATGACAGTACCACTACATACAAGTAAAAGGCGCTTTTAATGGTAATTTTTTTCTTTGTATATTTACAGTTTTGTTATTTTATATTAAATAAAATTTTGACCATGTATTAGATGACCCTTGATTACAAAACTAATTTAAGATTATATGTTTGATGCGTTTGTAATCCCAATAGCACCATGCTCCTAAACACGTCCGTTTCTTGCACAGCGCATCCAAAAAATTTTGACATGCTGGTTCTGATTTTATTCTTATAACTGTTTCATCACCCTAGTTTTTTAAGAAATTCTAAGCTAAAAACGTAAAAACACGATTTTTAAAAGTATATTTTACAGAATAACAATTTTCAGAATCATAGACTGGTTATAGACTGATTCCGAATTACTCGATTTTTCTATGTCTAGTTTTTTCATGACAGTCTCACAGTTTTGACGACAAACAAACAAAAAAGAATAGTTAGCTGCAATTTTCCAATAAAATATAAACAGTTCACGATTAGATTTTAACACTGAAGAATGACTTTTTGGCAACACCATATAATATGCACTGTTTGCACTAAGATTAAATTAAATTAAGATTAGATTAAATTTAAAAAAATCAAAACTAAAACAAGAAAAAACGGTAACTTCGGTGGAACCGAAGCTGAAATACCCGTTCCATAAAACTTTTAATACAACTTGTAATACATTCGTAAATAATTCCTATTTTCCTACAAAAATTTGAAAATGGGCAGTAGATTTGTATTCGGGCTATACCGAAAAATAGGCGTGGCGTCTTGGTTTTGAACCTAGATGACAAAGAAATATTTTTAACCAATTGGGAGCGAGTACATTCATAAATAATTACTATTTTTAAACAAAAAATCGATAAGTTTGTATGGGGGCTATACCTAAAAATGTGGCACTCTCATTTTCGAACCTAACCTAGTCGTTGCCGAGAAAAGCTTAAGTTTAAAATTTCAGTTCAATATCTTTCAAACTAAGCAGTCAGAAGGACAGACGGACATGGCTAGATCGATTCGTTTCATCGAGCTGATCAAGAATATATATACTTTATGGGGTCTCCCATGCCTCCTTTAATGCGTTACAAACTTTTAGACAAACTGAATATAACCGTTTACGCTATGTGTAACGGGTATAAAAAATACTCCTATATCAACCTAGAAAAAGGAAAATATTGTAAAAATTTTTATTGGTTTTATTGATAAATTTCGGATAGGTTCGACTCACTAAATAAATTGGATAGTTGTGACATGCCAATGTAATATTAAAACACTATTGACAAAATTAACGAAATGAGTCAAAATTATGATTTTCAAAATTTGCATTGCACTTTTTTGCTTCTCATATTTGTTTTGTGATTTTATTTATTGTCATTGTCGTTATAAGTACTTATATCTTTCAACATTTTTTTTCATAAGGCCTCCTTTAAGTTAAATATATTTCAAGTTTGCTTAATTACATCTATCCAAACCAGTATAAACGTATGTACATATATATATTTTTTTCATTTTTAAATAATTATACAATATTAATATAAGTTGTACGTTTTTTTAAGTAATAAACCGTAATAAAAGAAATTTTGTCATGTTTGTAGCATTGCAAAACAATTAACCAAATAAAAAAATATTATTATAAATCATAAGTAGAAAACCAAACAAATAACAGTGGAATTATAGATTCAACATATATTAGGACTTAAAACGTTATCGCTATATCTCTAGAAATAGCTTTAACTAATTATTCTACTCTTCGGTTGGAATGCTCTCTTTATTTGGTTCCTTTAGGATTTGACTCTCTTCCACTGAACCTGATGGATTAACCGATTGAATAAAATTCCAAGGTTGTATTTCAGCAGTGCCGTATATTTGGTATACAGTGTACGTTAAAATTGTTACGATTGAAGAAACTCCAAACACTATTTGCCACTGTTCAATAGATTTCTGCAAAATAAGAATATCAAAATTATTTTAAAGTAAATATATTTGAATTTAAAATTTTATCAATACGTTCCAAACAATCGAAAATATTGAAAATATCTTCTTGAAATAGTTAAAACAAAAAATTTATTTTCAATTATTTCTTCATTTTTTGTCTGAAATGTTTAATACTTCCAAGTATTTAGAACGTAGATATATAAATATCTCACTTCTTGAGTAACAATTAGGCCAGCTACTAACGGCGAAAGAAATGACGCAGACATGTGAATTGTTTGACAAAATGCAAGTACTGGGCCAGCCAGATTTGGAGCAATATCAACAATGTTCGCCATAGCGCCTGCATAAGACGCAGTTATAAATGAAACGGCAATAAACCATAGAACCAAAAGAAAAGTTATATCATCTATATATCCAATCCAGTAAATTAAAAGTCCAGGCACAATCTGTGATAAAGCTGTAAAAATTTTACGCACGTTCGTAAGACTTAACTTTTTATACAGAATAAGTTTATCAGCTACGTAGCAAAAAACTACTGACGATAGATAGGAGCAAATAAAAGGCATTCCCGATAAAAAGTCCATTTACTTGATATTCAAAACCAAGTATGTTTTTCATAAAATTTGGCCCGCTTACAATGAATATGTAATGAATCCATATTCGTCCGAATGTAGTTATGCCAATAGCATAGGCCGGTTTCGACTTAAAAATTTGCTTCCATGGCACCCGCATGCCTAATGATTCCTTAATCTCAGCACTAACATTGACTTCAATATATTGGAGCTCCTTTTCGGTAATTCGAGGATGATCTTGAGGTGTATTAAAGGCTAGTAAGTACCATAATATGCACCACGCAACGCCTAAGCTTCCAGTTGTATAAAATACATAACGCCAACCAAAATTATTAATAAGAAATCCACATAGCGGATAGGTTAGCCCAATACCAATACTAAATCCTTGAAAACTTGACATAAAACGAGACCGTTCAGCAAGTGGTATCCAATAACCGACAATCGCATACATTGCGGGCCATGTTAGACCAGAAGCAAATCCTTGTATTGATCGCAGTACAATCACAACCGAGTAATGAATATCGGCGCCAGTTGGTATCAACAAGCTACTTAAAGCGGTAGCTAGTTGGGACCAGCCAAAAACCGCTTTAGTTCCAAAGTACTGTGTCGCAACACCGCCAACAACTTGAGAGACCACGTACCACCAATAGAACGAACTTATTATTAGCGATGTCACAGTTGATGACCAATCAAATTTGTCCTCGGGGTTGATAACCTGAAATAAAGAAAAAATCTTTGGAAACACAAATATTTTCATTGTTTTATTAAGTTTTAGTTTGAGCAAATGTTGAAGATAACGTTTTTTCTTGTTAATTTATCCTTTCGTATTCATGACGCCACAAACCTACGCTAAACCACTGTCGTCGATTCATAATGAATATTGCAAAAACTATATTTAACTGAGAGAAAACAAGCAAAAACGTTAACTTCAGTAGCACCGAAGCTCAAATATTCGCCACACGAAACTTTTATCATTTTCTTGAAAAAATAAAAAAATAGAAGTTAAGTTTGTATAGGGTCTGGTCTATACGTTATAGTGGTCCGACCCTTGTCATATCGGTAGCACATTCATAGGATGACATTAGAAATGATTTTACCCAGATTGGAGTGGATATATCCATAAACAAGAACTATTTTCATACAAAAACAAGAAAAAAATGTTAGCTTCGGTTAGACCAAAGCTTATACCTGTTACACATCATTTGACGTTGATAGACATTCGTGTGCAGCATTTGTATTAAATTTTATTTAAAAATTCTAAACAAAAAATGGGCGTGGAACCTTTCCATTGATATTGGACGCCATTAGAAGTTTTTTTACCCAATTTGTAGTAAATAAGAACTTTTTTTATACAAACAAGGAAAAACGTTAACTTCGGTGGAACCGAAGCTGAAATACCCGTTACATGGGCGTGTCGTCTTGGTTTTGACCCTGGATGACCAAAAAAATGTTTTTACCCAATTGGGAGCGAGTACATTCATAAATAATTACTATTTAAAAAAAAATCGAAAAAAAATCGATAAGTTTGTATGGGGGCTATACCTAAAAATGGGCGTGGCACTCTCATTTTCGAACTTAACCTAGTCGTTGCCGAGAAAAGCTTAAGTTTAAAATTTCAGCCAAATATCTTTATATCTTCATCGAAAAGATCGCATAGCAACAAACAGACGGACAGACGGACATGGCTAGATCGATTCGTCTCATCGAGCTGATCAAGAATATATATACTTTATGGGGTCTCCGATGCCTCCTTCAATGCGTTACAAACTTTTTTGACAAACTGAATATACCCGTTTACACTATGTGTAACGGGTATAAAAATCGAGAAAAACTGGTAAGATTGTATGGGGTCTATTTCTAAAAACTGCCTAGGAGCACAAAAAGCTTAAGTTTGAAATTTCAGGTCAATGTCTTTAAAACTTTCCGAGAAAAACGCATTGCAACAGACGGACGGACAGACAGACGGACATGGCTAGTTCGATTCGTCTCGTCGAGCTGATCAATAATATACATACTTTATGGGGTCTAAAAATTCTCAATCGCAAACCTACAACCCCTAGTATAAGACTTTCCAGCTACTTATACAATTTTTTGGAATCAATTTTCTCAAATGATAGTTAACAGAAAATATAAGTTTGCGCTTCAATACTTTGCAAAATTTCATATAATACAGTGTCATTGTTAGTTTAATTATTTATTTCATATTTCAAAATATTTCCAACCAACATTTACACAGCACAATCAACAATTACAAGGTCATGCATATGCACAACATTGCAACAAAATAAATCTTACACAGTATATGTTCAAGTTCAAAGGGAACTTTTTGTTTAAATCATGGAACACGTAACGCAATCTATTGAACGTTGATAACATTGGAGCCAACTTCATGTAAATTGGCTGACAGATGTAAAAGTTACCCGCTTTTTCATGACAGTATGTTTTGTGGTGTGTCACGGCTGCTTGAATGGCTGGAATATCATCGAAAAACGCTCCTTTCTTGGTAGTTTTCAGTTTAGGGAACAGAAAATAGTCGCATGGTGATAGATCAGGAGAATATGGAGAGTGGTCGATGACACAATTCTGTTTTTTCATCAAAAATTCACGAAAAATTCATCAAAAATTTACGTATTTTTACGACACAAGCACAAAACATACTGCCATTAAAAAGCGAGTAACTTTTTAACCTGTTTGGAAGGTAAGACCTGTCCCTATATAATGATATCAACGTTGAATAGATGGCGTTACGTGTTCCATGATTTAAACAAAAAGTCCCCTTATTTATTGAACATACTGTGTAAACATGAAAAACCGTTAACTTCGGTAGCACCGAAGCTCAAATACCCGCCACATGAAACTTAAATTAGTTCATGTAGGATCATCAATGACTTAGATTATATTCCGTAAAGCCGTTGGGCGTTAGGGCTCAAATAAGTCGTACATATGTAAAATTTTAAGCTAAAAATAATTTCCTTTAAAAAATAAAAAAATTAAAGAGAGATTGTATGGGGTCTGAATGTTATACTGGCCCGATCCTTGTCATATCGGTAGCATGTTCATAGTATGAAAGTAGAAGTGATTTTACCTAGATTGAAGTGAATATATTTATAAATAAGAACTATACAAAAACTCAAAATGGGAGCTTGGTTTGTACGGGGGCTATAACTAATGATGGGTGTGACACCTTGCTTTTGATATTGGACGGGACTAGAAGTGTTTTTACCCAATTTGTAGTAAATACATTCATAAATAAAAACTATTTTCATACAAAAAGTCGAAAAAGTGGTAAGTTTGTATGGGGGCTACATATATAAAAAAATGGGCTAGCCCATCAAAAAAAGCTTTAATTAAAAATTTCAGGGTAATATCTTTAAAGCTTTCTGAGAAAAACGCATTGCAACAGACGGACGTACAGACAAACGGACATGATTAAATCGACTCGTCTCGTCGAACTGATCAATCCACCTGAAAACATCTTCCAACCCATGACAAGTTCAGCTTTATAAATTTTTCCATTTTTGAGATTTTTAGTAATAACTGAAAAAAGTCCACAAAAAACTGTTTTTTGAATATATCTTCTAAACGGTTCTTAAGAAAATTTTGGTGGCTTTTTTTGAAATCTACGCCCCAAAATACATGGAAATAGGTGAGTAAGAAAGAATCCCACTAGATGTTGCCAATATTTGTAAACTAGTGTTATATATATATTTATTGCGTATTTCAGAATAAAAATTCCAATTTGTAAGTATGTCAGTACTGTGTTTTGAAATGAAGTGGACATTAAAAGTACTTCTATCTTTGGGGCACAAAATTATTTTATGCTGGGTCCCCAGACATAGAGATATTGTAGCTAGCCAGGACTGGCTCGACAACCCCTATAATCCATTTTGTGGGTTCAACTGGGCCTTACCAGCACTCTCTATTGAGACACATCTTACATCATTCCATTCAAGGTTAATTTATGAATTATATTATAAAATCAGTTAATGTTCATATTTTGTGGCAGGTTGGATTGTTATAACTGTTTCAACAAATTTAAATCGAATATCGTTTATTAGAGGTGGTAGTATTCTACAAAAAACATTAAAGCACAGCTACTTAAAATCAACTGCGTTCTCCAAACATAGAATGGCACAAGGAAGCAAGCTCTATAGTTCAAAGAAATCGATCAGGTGCTGGGCAAAGCTTTACAGGTCAAAACGGAAGTGTCCGTGTCGACTGGTCATATTCGAAAACTTTTATGCAAAGACAATTAAAAAAGAAGAACTGCAACAAAAAAGCCGTTCCAAATGACGACTAGATTGGTGTAGAGCTCGGAAAAATTGGTATGTTGCCGATTGAAACAGAGTTGTCTATGTTTTGGTCCTAATCTAATGTAGTCCTAATCTCAACACCATTTTTTGTTAATATAATTGATTGATTTTGAATGCCTTTATTTGTTTAAATGAAGTATGATTAATAAAAAAATATTTTGTTTCTGGTTTGATTTTTTTCGTTTTGAGCTTGAGGTGCCTAAAGGAAAATAATTTCAAACTTATGAGTACAATAGTATATGAATGTTTCAATATAATTTAGGTAAAGAACGCAATGCCCTATCTCTTTTCTATTTTGAGCTACAGTCGTTCTCCTCGAACTTACTAAATAGACCATAAACCTAATTGAAACAAAATCACCTAAATTCATCATTTAATCAAAATTTAGAGGGGATTACAACTTGATATCTCTTTTAGTTTTTGAGCGTCTTAGCATTCGTCAACAAATTTTTAAACTTTTCATATCAATTATACGATATTGAAGTGATATTATGTAATTCAAATATGAACAGTATTTTGTTCCAATATGTGTACATACATATATTATTTTATCAAATTAAACGTTATAAAATAACTTATATATATAAAACGCGGCTTTGCTAGGTTTTTTTTTTTTTTTTTGCTTCTACTTGTCAACTAAATTCTTAATAAGTGGTGAAAGAAGTATCGATATTGCTAAGTCCGTCGTCTGTCTCATATCAAAGATGTCTTTTCCGTCTTAAAGACCCCCTCTAAGCCCCTTATCGAAATTTTCCAAACTCTTAACTAACAATAAGTTATCACCTATATTGCACTTCGAAAACACAAAAAAAATTTAAAAAAAAAAAAGATTTTTAACACGCAAAATCGTGAAGCGTTCCACATTTTTACAGAGCGGCCAAAGCACTCAAGGACCTTCTTTACGACCTCCGTAGGCAATCATTAGAGCAGTACTTGGTTGATGTGGAGCCAGGCCACCCACATCACAACCTTTGGTGGCTAACTAAATGTATTAAAAGGCCTGCTAAGAGGAAAAAACCTATTAGGAATGCTAATGGAAATTGGTGTCGTTCTGACATCGAAAAGGGCTGCTGCCTTTGCCGATCACCTTCAACAAACATTTTCACCATTCACAAGATGCACTCAAGTGGAAGTAGACGAGACAGTGGAGTTTCTAGACGTGCCTTGCCAAATGTCTCTTCCTATCCCTTCGGTTGAGATTGATGAGTTGTTATGTGAAATCAGCAATCTTAAAACGTCCAAATCACCTGGTTATGATGGAATCGATGTGTCAGCCATCAAATCTCTGCCACAAAATGGAATCATGCTCCTTCTCAACATTATTAACAATTGCTTCCAGCTCGGACACTTCCCCCACCCAATGGAAATGCGCCGAAATTATTTTAATACAAAAACCTGGGAAACCTGCCGACAGTCTCACCGCATATCGCCCAATTAGCTTGTTACCGGTTCTATCTAAAGTAGTTGAGAGACTTCTTCTGCGTAGATTGCGGCCAATACTGGATGAGGCCGGTTTGATACCTTCTCATCAGTTTGGGTTTAGGCAATTTCATGGCACACCGGAACAATGCCACAGGATAGTTGGGAAGATACTGGAAGCTTTTGAGGAAAAGAAATATTGCACGGCCGTCTTCCTAGATGTCAAGCAAGCCTTTGATAGGGTTTGGCACATTGGTCTCCTATATAAGTTAAAGAACGCTCTTCCTGCTCCATACTATTTTCTGCTAAAATCGTACATCGAAGGAAGAAACTTCTTCGTAAAGGTCGGAGATGACAGATCATCGATCAGAGACATCAATGCCGGAGTTCCGCAGGGAAGTGTTTTGGGCCCAACACTATACACCTTATATACTGCTGACATGCCAACGATCCTTGATGATAGGCTGCTTACTGCCACATATGCCGACGACACGGCCTTCTTAGCCAGCGACGACTCGCCCCATACTGCCTCTGATATTCTTCAGTTGCAGCTAAATACGCTTAACTCCTGGCTAAAAAGATGGAATATAATGGTTAATTCGGAAAAATCAACGCAAACATCATTTGCCCTTAGAAGAGGAACCTGCCCCCAGTCCAACTGGACGGCTCATTTATCCCGGTCAGTGACACTGCCAAGTATCTGGGTTTGGAGCTTGATAGAAGGTTGACTTGGAGACCTCACTTGAGCAACAAGAAGAAGCATTTAAATGTAATGCTAAAAAATACCTTTGGCTTCTTGGAAACAGGTCGACCCTGAGGATACGAGTTAAACTTCTAATTTATAAGGTTATATTAAAGCCTATATGGACTTACGGCATTTCAATCTGGGGAACTGCCAAGCAAAGTAATTGTGAGCTGATTCAAAAATTTCAGAACAAAGTACTTCGTATAATCTCCAGTGCGCACCCATTCCATACGAATAGAGAAATACACAGTGAACTCGGAGTTCCTTGGGTTCAACAAGAGATTTCCAGACTTTCAAAAACCTATCTGGAGAGATTGAGTAGGCACGTCAACCCCCTCGCTAACAATCTGTTGGACAACAGCGCTGTTTCTCGCCGCCTAAAAAGAGACCACCCGCTGGATCTGCCCCACCGTAATGGGTAAACCTCTCCTCCCATCCCGACCCCTTTTTAATTAACATCTCCTATAAATAATAATATTCACATATGTCAAGGCTAAATTATGCTAATTTGCTGATTGTCATCGTTTGACAGATTGCAAATAAAAACATTACTAAAAAAAAAAAAAAAAATCTCGGTTCTGTGTCTCCTGATGGACGAGAGGTCCAAATTTTAGAAACCCCTTGAAAACGTCAGCAATAATTTTATATCATCTTTTAAATGCGCCTATTACCAAGTCTCAAGGATTTTCCAGTATTAAGGTCCCATTAAGTCCAGAAACCCCTTGAACACTCAAAAAGTTTTAAGGACCCCTTTAGGACCCGGGTCAAAAAATTTATAAATCAGATCTTAATGCTTACCTAAAATTTAAAAAAAAATTGGTCAAAAGACTTAATTTGGTTCCCTTGAAATGCGCTATGTTTCAAGTCTCTACTTATATTCATTTGAACGATATGGATTTTTCGGTTCAAAAGTTTTTCAAAAAACGTTTTAATGCTGGCCTAAAGTGTCAAGTCTCTTGTCTTCTCCGTTTAAAAAAAAATTATAAAAGAGATGAGACATTCGATCTTGGGTCCCCAAGTGGCTCCAAGGTTCGAATTTCGAAAAGCACCAAAACACCCCGAGTCTCTACGTTTACTCATTCCAAGATGAATCTGCGATCAGCCAAATTAAAAAAAAATGAAAAAGGTAAAGACTCCTTTTTTGGTTCCCCCATTGTGTCCTAGGTCCAAATTTTGGAAAATTGTTTGAATACGTCTAAAATGTTTGTTGATTACCTTTTAAATGCACCTTAACTATATCAAGATTCTAGGCGTTTCCATCGCAGATGTATGGTCTAAAATGTCAAGTCTCTTGTCCTCTCCGTTTTAAAAAAATGATAAAAGAGATGGGACATTCGATCTTGGGTCCCCAAGTAGCTCTAAGGTTCGAATTTCGAAAAGCACCAAAATACCCCGAGTCTCTACGTTTACTCATTCCAAGATGAATCTGCGATCAGCCCAATTAAAAAAATGAAAAAACAATGAAATAATAAATACATTGTACAAACAAAACTATATTGACAAAAAAGAAAAATGCACTTTGTACTGCTCAGCCGCCAACACCCCCAGACTGTATGGAGTTCCAAAAATACACAAAGGGGGCACTCCACTAAGACCCATCGCGTCTTCAACAAAAGTACCATGCTATCAACTATCAAAACACGTAGGAAAAATCTTAAAGAACATCATATCCGTGCAATACAATGTAAAGAATGCAATAGACCTTAAACAAAGAATGCAAAATATGGAAATAAAAGATGACGAAATAATGGTATCATTCGATGTGATATCATTGTTCACTAATATACCAGTACAACTAGCAATAAGGACTATTATGGAAAAATGGGACGAAATAGAACCACATACAAAAATTCCAAAAAACAAATTCAAAAACATTCTTGACTTCTGCCTAACAGATAACAACTATTTCACATATGATGGTACAACATTCAACCAAATATACGGTATGCCTATGGGGAACCCACTATCGCCGACAATAGCTGACATAATTTTAGACAAAATCATAAATGACACGATCAACGATCTAAAACAATGTGCAATAAAAATCAAACACATATCAAAATACGTGGACGATTTATTGGCTATTGTCAAGAAAAGGGACCTAGACACAATACTAAATACACTTAACAAACAACACAAACGAATACAATTCACAGTAGAGGTTGAAAACAACAACAAAATAGCCTATCTGGACACCGAACTCCATAGAACCGAACAAAAAATAAGGTTCAACTGGTACACCAAAGCAACATCATCAGGACGGATCATAAATTTCCACTCAAACCATCCTAAACAACAAAAAATCAACACAGCAGCGGGAATCATACACAAGGTTTACAGCATCATCGACGAGGAGTTTAAACCCACAAACTACATAAAATTAAAAACAATTTTACAGAAGAACGGATATCCAAACCGCCTAATAGACAAACTAATAACAAAAACAACAACAAAAATAAAAACAAACAAAAACACAGAGCAAAACAAAACAGAAAACAAACAGGAGAAAAGATATGTAGGAGTAGCATATGTTCCAAAATTAACGGACCAAAGAACGCTCACTAACATTATAAAACAAGATCACATCACATATGCACACAAACCACATAGCAGCATACGAAAATACTTCACAAACACTAAGGACAAAATTGACAAAGAGAAGAAAAACAACGTTGTATATGAAATTGGTTGCAACGGCAAGAGGGGGAAGCGTGCAATAAGATTTACATTGGCACGACAAAGAGAGCACTAGGCAACAGAATAGCAGAACACAAAACGGACGCCAAAAATAAAAAAACAACAACAGCACTATGCCAACACCTGACTGAGAGCGGCCACAGCGCAGATTTTGACAACTTTAAAATACTGGACATAGAGAACAAAGAGAGAAAGAGACTGACACTAGAAACGCTAAGAATACAACAAAAAAACAACATAACGATGAACCACAAGGAAGACACAGAAAACATACATCAAACATACGCGGCAGCAATCAGCTGCAAAAATGCAAAAAACAGAAAAATTAAAAATTAAAATGTAAATAGATTAAGCTAGTGATAAGGTAATTATTGTATTGTGTTTTTATTACTTTTATGTGATCGTAACATATGGTTTTTGTTTGTTTTTCATGTTTATTTTATACATACAAAAACACACAGACTCCCTGAGGATGGATTTAAATAATCCGAAACGCGTAGGAGGAAACATTAATTGACAAATAAAACATAAACAATTTTTATACACGTAAATATAAATTATTGGTTTCATTTGTCAAATTAGATGAAGAAAAAACGACCAAAAAAAAGCCCAAACACACATAACAACAAAAAAACAAATTATAATTGGTCCAAAAATACAAAAAATGAATATATTTAATTTGTTTAGGTCAAATATTTGAAAATGTATGATAATTTTTTTATTGTTTTATCGACTTTTTATTGAAGCTGGTAGTATTGTACAAAAAACAAGAAAGAACGCTGAAGTCGAGTATGCTCGACTGCAAGATACCCTGTACCCAATCTTTATGAACCTTAAGATCGGTTCTATTTTGGGATTTTCACAGACATAATTTATACCAAATTAAGACTTCCTATAATAAGAAACAATGACGTTTTTATTTTGGGGTAAATTTTAATGGGGGCTATACCTAACATTTTGTTGGTGCTACCCATATTGGGATATTTTACTGAGACTATCATAGACATAATTTATACTAAATTTGAACTTCCTAGAATAAACAACAATGAAGTTTTTATGCTAAAACCCAAAATTTTAGGGTACATTTGTATGGGGGGGCACCCCTTAAAATGGGTCTAGAGAAAAACCGTTTACAATTGAACACTTGACGGCTTAGGAGAGTCTAAGTTTCAAATATGGTAACCCTATCTCTTATAGTATCCGAGATAATCTCTCTCATACGGCAGACAGCAGGACGGACGAACAGGCGGACAGACAGACATAGCTAGTTGGACTCCGCTTCTAATGCTGATCAAGAATATATAGGGTCATAGGGTCTATCTTGCCTCCTTCTGCCTGTTACACACATTCGCACAAACTTAATATACCCTTTTACCCTTTGGGTACAGGGTATAAAAATTAAAAGCACAGCTACTTAAAATCAGTAAGACATGCGTTCTCCAAATAAAGAATGGTACAAGGAAGCAAGCTCTGTAGTCCATAGAAATCGATCCGGTGCTGGGCAAAGGTTTACAGGTAGAAAGTTTGTTACGCATCAAAGGAGACATCGTAGACCCTATAAAGTGTATATATTCTTGATCAGCACGACGCGACGAGTCAATCTAGACATGTCCGTCTGTCTGTCTTTTTTTAAAATTAATTGTTTGAAGACAAATAAAATTGGATAACTTACTAATTGCCTAAAAAAACCTAGCGAATTTGAAATCGGAATGCAAAACTTCTATCAAAATCACAGTGCAACATGTTTTTTTTTTAATTTTTTTTTATTGAAATGTATTTATTGTTTTAGTTTTATCAGTACCTTAAGCTTATACAACTCTCTCATTCTTACCGCCTATGGATTTTTATACCCGCCACACCTAGTGTGAAGGGTTTGTTAAAAGTTTGTAACACATCGGAGTCATCGGAGAACCTATAAAATATATATATTCTTAATCAGCTCGACGAGACGAATCGATCTAGGTAAATCAAATATGAAAATGAAAGTGCCACGCCCATTTGTAGGTATTTCCCCAAAACAAACTTTTTTTAAACATGTATACCGAATTAAATTTCTCTCAAATACTTCTATGGGAGCCACGCCCACCGACAATTTTTCTAAAACTACATACTTCCTTTTTGTGTAAGTTGGACCAAAAAATCGACATCTACAAAATTTAATTGAAACACGTTGAGTTGTTTCAGGAAATATTAAATGAATTAATGATTAATTCAATGGGGACAACGCCCGCCACTCCAATTATTGGTATGAAAAATAGTTTATGTCCGATTCTTAGACCAACTGAATATACACACAAAACTTCATAAGAATCAGTAAACCCGTTTTCGTGGAGTATCGTTACAAACGCTGTGACATGACATTTTTATATATTATATAGCAGGTACCCACGGCTTTGCTATCGTTTTTTTTTTTTTTTCGGTGGCTAAATATAAATTGTTAAAAAAATGTGGGTTCAAATTTTGGAAATCCCCTAAACACGACTAACCAACATTCAAATGCGCCTATTCAATAATAATTTTAGGCCACTCACTGAAGCCCGAATAGTGTCATTTCGAATAAGTGATTCTCTAGAGCTGTGAATATAATCAACTGGCGTCATAGTGTGACCTGGCTAAAAATGTGTAATTTTTATAGATTTGATGAAAAAAGATTATTTAAGAATATAAGCAATCACGTTAAGCATTGTTTTGTTGCAGTTTTGGGCGGCTCAGCTATAAAAACTTTTCCATCCACACAGACAAATTCTTGTTCCACAAATATTTTAGTAAGAATGATTAGACTATTTTTATAAACTATAAACGTCCATTTCACATGAATGATAAAATTGAACATCAGATTTTTTAAACAAAGTAAAACTTTATACATTATAAGATCATTGCGGTAAAAAATTGCAAGAATTGATGTTGCAAAAAATAAACAAGTAAACACATTAAAGACCACCCTACGGTTTTGGAAACCTTGTTTTTGTTGAAGAATCAACAAATAGAAGGGATTACTTTGATATTCTGATGCATAGTATCTTTCTTAGTGCCGATACTCTTGGAATAAGGGGCCAATTCTGATTCAACCAACATATTGATCCCAAGTGCAAGGCAGGGATTACGATGTCCTGATCCGTCTGGAATGGTCGCTTCCTAGTGCAACCTCCGGAACTATCACCTGATGTTGTTATCATTCAAAATTTATATGCATTTCTAGACACCACCATCTGTAAACCCATGATATCTAGCCAGGATTAGCTAAAATATAAATTATTAAAGAATGGGCCAAAACAACGCCTAGAATCCACAAAAAATTGGTGGATTCAATGCCAAACCTTTTGTAAAATCTATAGGCTATCATACTAAACCATAAAAACAACTTTATATATTGAAATTCAAGTTTTTTTTAAAGCTGAAGTCAATGCATCAAATAGGCTGTGAAATAAATTTTGGCACTATTTTTTGTTTTCCAAGGATAACTTGGTCAAATCTAATTTTAATAAAACAAATAAAGACTCCTTGGTTAACTAGAAAAATATATCTAAAAAATGGCATTTCCCGATATTTTCTATATTGTTGCGTTGTTTTAAAGATAGAGCGCTTTGAACTTTAAAAGAAAAAGTGCATCATTTAAGCTGAGAGCCACTGTATTTCGCTTATGTTTCTTTCGCGGTTACTTAAAAAGGTGATTGTCGCTTACGTTTGAACTGAAATTGATATAACACTGAAACGATTAATATTTCAGTTCTTATATATGGAGTGCTAACGTGTAATATTATTTACTATCGTTTTGCATCAAAAAAGTTGATCGAGTGAAAAGAAATTATATGTATAAACGAAATTTTCTATTTATTTTTCAATTAGACAATAAATTTTTTTTTTTTTTTAGGTAAAAAGGAAAAACTGCTTATCGTTATGGCATTCAGCGTGGTATACTTATTTAATTTTTTGCTTAAGTCGACTTAAGCACTTTTTCCCTTTCACCACAGATATATTGGCAATATGAAAAATTGTGAATATTTCAAAATGGTTTGTAAACATACGGTTTTTATAAAATTTTTTTATTTAGCAACCAATGTTTTTGCCCGAAAGATGCTTATCGAAAGAAGCCAAATCCTAATTGGGGTTACCTAGTTTCACTATAAGTTAAAGATTTTTTGAGGTACTCCACCAGGGTCAAAGATACATTTCAGCTTAAGGGCAGATGTAATGAAATTTTGAGACTGATGTGGAAAGAAATATGTATACGATTTTTTGTGAATACTATAACCTTATTATAGTTAAACCTTCATTTAGTTGATTTTCTCAAAATCTTACATTCGATATATAAAAAACATATACATTTTCTACCAACTCACAGCTATTATTTCCAGGCCAATTTTTATTGTCAAAACTCTGTTCAATCAAACCACGATGAGCTCCACATTTATGTTCAGGATGATCCGAATGGTGGTAAAAAAATTGACATTTGCATAGTTTAAAGTTCTTATACAATTTTGACATGGAAACTGTTGTCAACCGATAAGAATCTAAGTCTTCCATACGCCAAAAACATGCAAAACATCAAGGAAATCGAACTCGATTTTTGGCAAAATTTAATCATGACTGAAATGAGGCTTATTTCCATGTGTTACCCGCCATATTTATTTCTGTGGGGATATGTGAAGTGAAAAGTTTTTGAAATAAACCAGACTACCTACACTATCTAGAAGCCAACAAATGTCTTGAAGTTACACTTATTTTCACAGATATATAGCAAAAATTGATAGAAAATGCCGAGAATAGAGCAAATCTTTGTTTGAGGGCAGACATTTGCCCGATATTATTTTCCGTACAGTACCAACAAATTGTACAGGTTCAAATATGTGCCTAAAAAATTTTTACGTTTTACTTAAGTTATTCACTAAAAATCATTGATTATTTTTTAAAAATTTAACTCTTTTAAACTCACAAACGTTTGAAGGAAAACCTTAAAAAAAACCTTCATCCATAATTTACTTCATTTTTACGGTAAGAATTATCTCTAGCTATCAGGGCATTTGTTTCTAAATTATCGGCTTAAACACCGACAAAGGCTGTAACATTATGCGTACATATTATAGACTATATATAGTATGTATATACAAAATTAAGACAAGATTACCATTGGTGCGACTGTTGTCATATTATCTTCCAAAGCGGTCATATTGTCCACATTATATGAATATGATGAATTCTCTTTGGATTTAACCATTGCGACAAGCGCAAAATTAATATCATTACGCATCACAAACGAAACAAGGAATCCCGACCAAGATAAAAAGTAGAGCACCAAACGGGCTGGTACTTTAGCTGCAATATCATGAAAGCTTTGAAAATGAAGTTTAGATTCTTTTCATATATCATACCTCCAATTTTATATAGGCTACATCTGCCTTGATGCCTTCGATTTGAAATTGCGGCGACAATATCTGCAGTTTCGTTTTCATTTGGTTTCGAATACAAAACTTTTGAAGAAAGATTTTCGTTGATGTACATTGTGTTAAAATGGCTCTTTAATGCTTTATCATGGATATCAATGGAGCATTTTAAACATAACTTGTACAATGTATACACATTTAGATGTTGCGATTTTATTAGTATTTTACTTTAGTAGAGTGGAATGCTTAAATAATACAGTTGCGAGGTGTTTAGTTGCTTAAGTATCACTGTTTTAGGACAAATTCATGGCTTAGGAATTATTCAGGTACAAAAGCGTTTAGTTTTAAGTACAAACCTGAAAAAAAAAACATGACTATTAATTCTAAACAGTTAATCGCTTAAACACGAAACATAAATGTGGAGAACAGTAAGGCCAATATATAGTATGTATCAATGTACATAGATATAGAACTATGTAGATAAGGGATTTTGTAAGAACGTAATTATTTTTTTAAGCACTAACTTGCTAGGTCAGCAGTTCATATTGGTTCTGATTCTTTTCTTACTAGCTCACTTGATGACTGAAAATAGAGAAAAGGATAAATTTACAATTCGAAACAAACTAATAATTGCAATATACAAAATATGTATGAAATGCCCTCGCGTTTATTGCTTACACAGCCTTGCAGCACGTGAACAAACTCGAATATTGTTCGTTTAGTTTGTACTCATTTTTTTGTAGCCATGATATATTGGTGCTTAAACTCAAAAATTGGATAAAATGTCAAAAAAATATTAATATAGTTCTATTCTTGTTTATTTTTTATTATTTACTTATATTATTTATTTATTTAATCTATTAATAGTAATTAATAGTAATTTATATGAATGAGTCAGGTTTTAGTGTAGCACTGTCGCATTAAAAAAACCAAACGTATCTGCATTTTCATAATGGGTGCGAGCAACGCTCTCTTCCTCAGTCCTATTTCTGCTTTGCTCGCACTCATAGGATTCATTTTGTGCGAGCGGGACAAACATACTAGTAAAGCGATAATAGAATGAGCTCATATAGGTGCGAGCAAGCAAGAAAATTGGTCTACGAATGGTCCCAAATGGTAGACCATTTGTAGACCATTGTTCTGCCTGGTCTGCTCGTAAGTGGAACGAGTTAGATAGATCTTGCCTCGCGTTTACACTTACTTGCGTACACTTGTAGACCATTGTTATACGTTCGCTTAGTACGTGGACCAAATGGTCTTTCACTATAAATAATAATAAACAATAATAAAAAGACCTATAAATTGCTATAAATACTATTTAAATAACACGTCTCGGAATTATTATACTTAAAAATTATATAATTTATATTAAATTACTATACTATAACTCATATTGTAGACCATTGTTATTGTTGTAGACCATTGTTATACGTTCGCTTAGTACGTGGACCAAATGGTCTTTCACTATAAATAATAATAAACAATAATAAATTAAAAGACCATACAGTTGTTCTATTATTGATATCGAGTGACCGATGACATTAATCTTATCGGTCGCTAAAAAAGTTCAGTGTTGGGTACAAACCAGAAAGAAATTGAAAAATGTTGAAGTACATATAATGTGCGTGTTCAATACATTACATATGCATTAAAATATTATTGTAAATACGTTTCAGATGATGAAAACGATAAGCATCCAAATATTGATTTGCCTTCCTTCCACCAAGCGGGCGTCGAGCGCATGGCTGAAATGGACAAAGAAAAAGCTGTCAGGCGCGTCTAATCGATATGAAATACAATGCTACAGCGAACAACCTCTTGTGCTGTGGCTGCCAAAATATGGCATAATTTGACCTATTGTGCAATAATATTGTATTTTAAAATGACCGACAAAATTGACGAATGATCGAATTGAGAAGCTTAAAATAGTGTATCCGGAGTATTTGGACACGCTGATTCCGTATTCGAGCTCAGAATTATATTCTCACCCACGAATTTTGAGTCTTTAGGTTATATAGTATCTCGAAAGAGCAACCATGCTCCTCTAAGTATTCGAAGAGTAATACGCAGTTGGATGGGCAACATTTTCCCCATTGTCATTCACTGAAGCAATGTTATTGGAGGAAAATGTAATTTATTACCTTATGACCTAATAATAATAATTATATATTAGTAGTACAATTTAAATACTTCGAAAGAAATGGTTTGTCAAATGAAAATTCAAGAAATCGAGCTATTATTGGCGGAGATGAAAAATATCGGCCAAAAAATGGACGACGTTGAAGCATATCGTAATGTAGTACTTTAATGAAGGCTACTTTACAAAACCTACTAAGTAAGGAGCAGGATAAGAAACTGCAAAGAATGAATATGTGTATTTATTGCAATATGTATATTTATTTAAATTAATTTCATTTTAAATTTCAGAAAAGAATAATTAATCTCCTCTTATCAACCAACATGCATGCTGAGTACAATTGTTTTAGTGAACTTTACAACATCTTCGCTATACAATGTAATAATGTAAATAATAATAATGTTAATAATAATAATAATGTAAATAATAATAATACAAACAACAATGAAAATATTACATATAATTCCAAGATCATTTATTTATTTAATTTTCAAATAAATCAAATGGAAAATTGATAATGTCAACGTTGTAGACATAAGAGCATTCGTAAACATTGTAAAAAGAATAATCGACTTACCTCGAATGTTTGTTAAAAGCTCAATACAAAATGATTTTTTATATTGTGGAAAAATGGAGAAAATTTCACAAATATTTTAGAAACTTTAAATTTGCTTTGCTTTTGCACACAAAAATCGCTGGTGATGTGCTTTAATGGTAAAAACTGTTCTCACCTGTCGATCAAAGCAGTTGCCACCTAGTACGCAAGGAGGTGTCTGACATTTTTTGATTTTTTTTTGCATAAAAACTTCGTTGTTTCTTAACATAAAGATTGGATACAGGTATCTTGCAGACGAGCATTCTCGACTTCAGTGTTCTTTCTTGGTTTTGTAAAAAAATTAATAAAAACTTTATAACGACAACGAATACGACAGCTTCTGAAGAAAAGCAATTGAGTTAAAATAGACACTAGAAAGGAGCAATGAAAATAAGAGATTATACCTAAATATGAGTGTGGTGGCACTTTCATTTTCGAACTTGACCTGGTTGTTCCCGAGAAAAGCTTTAGTTTCAAATTTCAGCTAATTATCTTCAGGTAGTCACTGAGTAAATCGCGTTGAAATAAACAGCAGACAGACGGATATAGCTAGATCGACTAGTCTCATCGAGCTGATGGGGAGGGTCTAAAACGACGACGTCGTCGTCTCCTTCAATGTGTTACAAACTTTGAGACAACTTCAATTTGTCATTTTATTTTTAACAATTTTATTGTAACAACAAAATATTTGAATAAAAACAACAGTGCAATACAAGTTCCGTGTGTGTGTGTGTACCGATGTCCTCACGGTTCTCGACAGTATTGATGATGTGGATGACATTGTACTATGGGCGCTGCTGCTCAAACGATTTCCTTCGCTCGTCCTCGAAAATAAGTTTGACCGACCGACTAAAATGTATCTGCCTACTGCTGTGATACCAGGCAGGCAATATTTTCTTGCTAGTAGATGCTCCTGAAGCAGCAGTTGAACGTGTTAGTCTATGTCGATTGTTGGCAACAGCCACACACTCTGTAACAACTGGAATAAATTTAATTTATCTTCATATATCTTTAATATATTGAACAGCAGTGAAAGAAATACAACGACGATGCCGCCTAACGTTCCAATATGATAGCTACTAGAGTGATCTTCTCTTCCGGTCACCACAACTAGGATAGATATCAACGAGACACCCCATCGTCGTTGTAATGCTCGCGTAAGTAAAATACTAAATGACTGCTGCTGCTTTGAGTGACTCCTCATCAATGGAATGATGCCGTTTTAACCACCTTCAAAGCAATTTCTGGTCGGTCGTCCTTCGTAGTTCTTCATTGGCAAAGCGGTCATTTAGCGTTCGAGAGAGGCGCATCTGCCTATCAGTCGAAATACATTTAGCTCTGTACTGGCAGCAAAAACGCACGCATCGATCATGGGACTATGGTGTTTTTCTGTAAAAAAAAAAAAAAAAAAAATAAATATTAAAAAAAAAAAAAAAAAAAGGATAAATATTAAAAAAAAAAAAAAAAAAAAAAAAAAAAAAGGATAAATATTAAAAAAAAAAAAAAAAAAAAGGATAAATATTAAAAAAAAAAAAAAAAAAAAAAAAAGTTTTAAATAAATACGAATGTACCACTTTCGGTTCAAGCGCAACTTGCTGCAACTTATTGCAACTTTGCTGCAAATCTGCGCCTTGCGGAATAATTAACTCATTTTCCCAATGTGTCTTACTTCCATTAAAATTCCGCGGCTATGTACAAAGCGCTACAGAGCTCGCATCGGGCAATACTATACATCATTTGAAAGGTCTTAACATAAAGAAAGAGCAAAAAAGCGGAAGGGAGATATTTGGCAACCTTATATATGTTTCTTTTTATATTTTTGTTAATTTTCGTACATAGAAATTTTTTTATCACGCATAACACGATATCACGCATCTACTGCTTATATCAACATAGGTAAATTGTGACTCACCTTAAGTTCAGCTTCATCGCCATCCTTTTTGCTGATGCGCTCCTTAATTTTGATTAGACGCGCCTGACAGCTAGTGCTGGAAATAAAATCGATTTAAAATCGATGCATCGATGTTTTTTTATTTATTAAAAATATCGATTTTTTTAACTTCGATTTTCGATGCATCGAACATGTCACTATTTGAATATTTTTCCATCACTTGAAGAAGAAGAAGAAGCAATCACTTAGAAAAAAAAAGCGGGATAAGTTTGGTAAGTAAAAACATTAAAATAGCATTTTTAAACATTATAATATATAAGATAAAACAATAAATTAATTCCCTTTTTGTAGGATGTTAGTATTGGTGCTGTTGGCTGTTGGAAATGGACAAATTCCTATTCTCAAATGACAATAGCTTGAAAAGCTGCGTTAAAAAGTTTCTTTGTGTTCCCGCAACGTCCACTGAAAGTGAACGAATGTTCAGCAAAGCTGGACTTATTGTTACTGAAAGAAGAAGCTCTCTCAAAGCGAAGCAAGTTGATATGCTGCTTTTTATCAACAAAAAATGAATGGGTCTCATAATTTAAGTTTAGTTTTATAGTTGAAGAGGGATACAATTTTGAAAAGAATGTTATTTTAGTTTTAATATATGAAGTTTATTATTGTTGTGTTTTTTAATATTTTTTTTTTTTTTTTTGTTTCTCTATTAAATATATTTGTTTAAGTTTTGTTCTTTTGAAGTTAAATTTTGTTTGCTTAATTAATTAACATAGAAGTTTGTAACTCATTTAAATAATCCAGTTGGGTATGGACATAAAGATACCAAAATGATCAGGGAGACCTCAAGAATCAATCTAACCGTTTACGTCTGGTTGACGCTAACTTCGATTTAAAATCGATACATCGATGTTTTTTTTTTAAAATCGAAAAGATCGATGTTGGCAAACATCGATCTTTCTCCAGCACTACTGACAGCTTTGTTTCTTAAGCTTTAAATCTTACTTTTCTTTGTCCGAGCTTCACGGTGCTAAATTCGCAAGCCAGATATACGGTTCGCGGTTTATAACAGTATGGTTCGGGATCCGCGAACAGTCGCGAACCGTACTGTTATGTTGTTATTGTTTTCTCTCGCTCGCACATTGCTGCTTTCTTGCTTGCACCTATATGGCTGTACAAAATTTTATGATAGCACCTATTTTCTGTTGACTAGCATTTATGATAACAGCTGTTTTCTGTTGATTGGCATTTTTCGCTGTGACTGCATTTCCAACTAACTATACATTTAGTTGGAATGTTGGTTGGAGTCATTGCTATCTTGCTCACTCCAACGAGTCAAGATAACTACGTATACCTATCCCTGTTTCTCTAGTGATAACGCGGTCCGATAGCCTTCGACTACTTTCGATAACACCGGCTAAAAACCGATATGCTGTTATCGTTATCGTTATTTGGCTTTTTTTGCTTTAATTTAATAAGTTTGGAATCACTGTGTGTAGAGTAGCTTCGTGGTCAACAGAACGAAACAATTAGGAATTAAACGGGGTAGGTAACACTTTGTGACAAGATTTGAAATATTTCTACTAGTTGTTTTGCAACCAGTACTAGTTTCCAGCTCAATCCTATTTTAACTCATCAAAATCGTATTTTTATATTAGACATGTGTCAGTTGCCAAGGGAAATTGAATTGTGTTAAATTTTATATAAAACCAAGCAGTTTAAATCCACTGCCAAGACTGTGTGACGGTTTAATGTGTTAATTTTCATATAATTTAATACACCACAGGCGACTTTTAAGGTTGTGCTCCTTCAGAAAATAATTTTTTACGTTTACTGCAAACTAGGAACGGAATTCACAACTTTTCTCCAAATAGAGTTAATTATCAGCCACATATAAATTATTTTTACAATCATACACCATTTCCACTAAAAGCAAAATAACTTAAAACTTATTTAGAATGAAAATTGTACATCTAGACCTTTTGCAGGATCTTAAAAAGAAACAAAAATTATTTTCAAAATGTTTATTAGTTCTGTGGATAAAAAATATATAAAAATGAAAATCGATTAGTCGTAGTTGCGTAGTTCGCAAAAAAAATTTTTCATATCAAGGGCTCATAAACTTCATTTATAAATATTATACAACCCTAATGATTATATAATTTCACAAGTGTTTTGATGAAAAGTCGTAGACGTTTATGACCTGATATTTTTGGTCGGCAAACGACAAAGTCACCAGACGATGACGGGTCTTGAAGCTATAAAAATACTTAAAATCAAAAAGAGGGAAGCGCGAACCAGCTACCCGCAGAGTTATTTAAGAACGACAACGAATAGATGATTGGCTGTATGCATCCACTCTTAAGAATGAATGGAAGATAAAATTGTGTACAATCTTCAAGAAATTAGACGATCAGTAAAGACACGGTCGAGTGGCTTCGTCAACTGATGATCAGTTGCATTTGCCTAAACCACATTCCTCGGTCATGGAGACATTCTTGAGTAGTCATCATACCTAAGGCAGGGAAGGTAGGCCATGTAAAACCACAAGATTTAAACACCCATTAGACTCACTTCTTTTGTAAATTTGTAAAGGTTGTAGCATACGCAGACGACATTGTGATACTAGTGTCTGGTCTATGTCCCTCCGTGTTAATCAATATCATGGAGTTGGCTCTAGGAAGACTTAGCTGATGGGCCACTAGCTGTGGCCTCGGAGTCAACCCGGAGAAAACAGAGCTGATGCATTTCGCTAAGAGGTTTAAAATTCCGAAATTTCAACTCCCTAAGCTAGGCGCTAAAGAATTATCCCTACCTGACAAGGCAAAGTACGTGGATCTTATCTTAGACCCCAAACTAAGCTGGAAAGATAGTAGTTGTACGGTTAATTCTTTGATAGCCACCTAAATCCGTCGGGATTTTGGATAAAAAAACTTCTTGTCCGAAACTTCGGATTTTAATAAATCCTTTAAAATCACAATTCTTTAAACACTGTCGCTCTACACCGACGGGTCCAAGATGGATTGCGCTGTTCGATCTGGGGTATACTCGGAGGACTTGGCAGTGGAATAGTTCTTTCGACTGCCGGATCTCTGCAGTGTGTTCCAAGCGGAAGTCCATGCTGTACTAGTGGCGTGCAGCTACAGATTCGCTCAATGTTCACATTACCAAATCTAAGTTAGTAAGGGAATGCAAAAACCAACTTAATCTTGTTGGTCGCCGCAACACACTTTGCCCCTCATGGGTCCCAGGGAATAGTGATATCTCCGGAAACGAGAAAGCTGACGTGCTGGCTAAACGGGGTTCATCGGGTGAATTTCAGCCTGACGTGGTTCAGTTTCCAATGAGTGCTAGGGTCACCCATATTAGGAATCACTTACCTCTTTAGGCAATTATAAATGGCATAATATGAACAGCTGCAGGAAAGCTAAGCTTATTAGGAATTCGATTGACCCCAAACGTACCAGAACACTACTCTGAAATCCCTGCAAAGACCTTGCGAGACTGACAGCTGTCATCACTGGGCATTGGCCCAACGGGGAACACTCGGCTAGACTACGTACTCCTTATAACAGTACCTGCAGAAGTGGTTAGAGAGAGGACACCCCGGAAACGTTAGAACACTATTTGTGTGTGTCCTGCACTAAGATCGAGTAGACTGAGACATTTTGGACTTTGCCAGTTAGAATCGCTGAGCGATCTAGCACTTTTATGTCCCTTCAAACTTAGTTCCTTCCTTAACTGTACTGATTGTCTCTGATCCTCTATAGCCTTCCCCTTACAAGAAGTTTTTTCACCGAGATTTTTAGTGGTAACAAAAACGGCAGTTATATGCTAATTGCGCGGGGAAATATGTAGTTTCCCCTGAGCCACCTCTATCTATCAAGAAAGGAGTCCCGCAGTCCGCACAAAGAATAAGTCTACCAATAGCATATAAAATTCAGGCTGGCATTCTGTGTAACTGACTGGTAAAAGAGTGTAACAGAGTGTGATTGGACGATACCAGTGCGGTGTTAGACCGAAAACTTCGACCACCTATCTGTCGAATTCAAAGACACTTTTGACACGCCAATAAAGTTAACGTTCTACGTCAACCTGACTAAATTATGCATTTCAGCAAACATCGTTTGCCTTTGTATGATGACGCTAACAAGCACTCAAAGCTTTGTGAGGGTGGGTAAAAATATCACCAACCCCTTTTGATAGCAAGAGGAGCTATAGATAGAGCGATGCGTTCTCGTGCGACTTCTTCAATCTACATACTACGCCAATGCCTAAACGTTGACCACGATTTTCTATAAGAAACTCGCAAATGCTGATGAGATAGAAATAATCGGCTAAAATCGAAGTCAATTGCAGTCAGCAGGGGTTTCAGGGAGTTTAAAAGGAGACCCGCTCAATGCGTCTTGTGGTACTCGAGAATAAGACGATCTACTCGGAGTTCAAGAACCCGTCTCGAAAGACAGGCATTTCAACTTTGAGGTTGTAAAAAACTTCGACTACCTAGGATCAGAGGCATCCAAGAACAATGAACATCAGACGAAGAACTACTCTGGTTTTTCGATGCTACTGTGGTCTCGATTAGCAAATGCAAAAACGCATTCCTGACGAACTGAACCAGCTATATATCGAAATCGATATAGTCAAGCGCATTAAATATAAACTATATCACTGGACTGGTCGCTTGCTTCAAATGGATGCACAGATTCCGGCGAAACTTGGATGAAATAGGAGGGGTACGTCAGAGAGGACGACTTCCGTTGTGTTGGAAGGATCAGTTCTTTGAAGACATCCGCAAGATTTAAATTCCCAATTATTAAACAGCTTTAGACCACTCCAGCTGGGAATATAACCTAAGTGATGCATATGCTATAAAAAAAATGTAAATATATATATATATGTGTATATACACATGTTATGTTACGTTTTTTATGGATGACAGTGTTTCTCTTCATAAATGACCATAGAAGAACATCCAATCATTTATTATATAGTTTTTAAATATTTTTAGCTATTTTTTACAGAGTGTCGAAAAATAACCAAAAAACGTAAAAATATGAAGAAAACGAAAAACAAAACTTTTTTTTGCTTATAATAGTGATTGTAAAAAAATTTTTTTTCATACATTTTTGGACCACCCTAATTTTTATTTATTTATCTAGCAATTATCCTAAATACTCGGAGGTCGGTCTGTAACTCAACAGGGCGATTTTATGTAGTACTTTAAATGTACGTGCCGTAACTGTTGAGTTATTAGAGTTATCAGCTATCATGTCTCTGCCACTAATCTGGCCAATATAATCGTGCGAGGAAAAGCATATTTCCTAAGAGGTTAGATGAAATGCTACAGTGTGGGTATCAGTCTATGCTGATGTCCACACTGCAGCCGTCACCTGACCCGCAACTAAACGCCTAATCCAAGGTGGAACAGCATATGCCGATGGATGAATGGTTAGTGGGTATCTAACCGATAATATGCGAACTCTGGATTCCGGTCGCCCTCCAGTTTCATATAGACTTACTGTGTTAACGGTGCTCTGACACAAGTTGACCTACTTTCCCGTTTCAATTATACATATTTTATGGAGAATATATTTAACAAAAACTTTGAGTCAGATGCAACTCCAAATGCATCAATCTGTGGTCAGACCGTTGTGGGTGCGTCCACTGTGACTCCAGTATCATTGGATACTTCTCTTCCTATGGAAGACATAGAGGTCCTATGTGGACCGACCGAAGTCAGTCATGAAGTCACCGAGGAACTTATGTTCTCAGAATCCGAGTCTGACAGAACGATTGTGGAAATCCTCTCTTCTGTCCTTCCAGACAACAACAATGGTAAAGCCGACTCTGAACCAGGTTTTACTACCTTCACTTCGAAGGAAAGACGTCGCTTCAAGCAAGCATTAGCCAACGGATACGCTAGAGCTCAGGCTATAGAGTACGCCAAGGCAACTGATGGCCGGACCATCAAGGGAGTTCACTCTGAAGAGAACTCTCCAGGGATTCATCCCAACAAAAAAACTAAGCCTGTTCAAGGCAAGGTGAAAGCTACTTATAGTCGGGTGGCGAGTAGCGTAAAACTTGGTTTCTTATCGACTACAATAAACAGCCCCTTTGCAACAGATCAGATGGAACTTCTGAAAGAGGCTATAATCGATGCTTCTATTGAGCAGCCAACAGAGGAGGTGAGGCCGGAGTTCGAGGGATGTATCCCAAGAGCTGGGAGGCTTCTCCTTGTCTGCTCAAATGCCGATACGGCAGCCTGGATTCGGGATAATGTTGGCCACATTAGGGCCAAAGTTAGTTTTGAATTTAGACTGCTTGAGGAAAGTGACTTCCCCAGCTCATTGCTTATCGGTTTAGCCACTTCAAGCTGAGTTTGAAGGGTAATAAGCCCCAATCGGCGGCGCCAGAAACCGCACCGCACATCAGCGATACTCAACTGAAGGAGACCTCGCCCGCCAACCCAGTGGTCGGAGGTACGACCTCGGTCTGTTCTTCTATTTAACAAAAACATAAAGTTTTTACCACTAACAAACTATATTTCTAGAGATTTAACAGCAGCGTTAGTGGAAATCTCCACTGGAAAAGGCATGCAGGTAGTTGCCGTTGCCTTTGCCTACTTCCCGGGTGACAAGGACTCATACCAACCGCCGAAGTCCAACGACTCGTGGACTTTTGCAAAAAAACCAGAAGGTTGCTCATTATTGGATGTGATGCAAATGCGCACCACATCGTCTGGGGCAGCACCAATAACAACATAAGAGGTGAGTGTCTTTTTGATTATATCATGCAAACTCAGCTAGATATTATTAACAAGGGATGCGAACCATCTTTTATAAACGCAGTTAGGCAAGAGGTTCTACACCTCATGTTATGTAGCAGGGAATTGGTGGGTTTCAGATGAAGTTTCTCTTTGTGATCATCAACATATCCGCTTTGATTTACCAGGAGCCGGAGATCTTCTCTCCAAAGTCTATCTTCCTAGGAAAACAGACTAACTTCTTTATAACAAACTGGTGGAATCTGGAATGGATGACTTTCCGCATACCTTCAGTTCTATTTGTGAATAACACCAAGGCACTCGCTCTTGCTCGCACTTGCTCTTTAACATATCGATCCTCCCTAACCGAATACAACAAACTCATTAGACAATCCAAACGAGAATCCTGGAGGTCGTACTGTGAAAGTCTGCAATCACTCCCTGAAACAGCTCGTCTCCACAAAGTCTTAACAAAGGATAAATCAAATGACATCGGCCTTCTGAAAAAACCAAATGGTGATTTCACAGAAAGCAAAAAGGAAACACTTGAATACCTTCTTCAAGTACATTTTCCTGGGTCAATACTTCAACAATCAGAAGTAACCCACCCTATTATTGACCGTTGGGTTCCAAATAGACAACAGTGTAGCCTATCTGGTTTCATTTTGGATAAAGATAAGGTTCGTTGGGCTATTTCATCTTTTCAGCCATTCAAGTCTCCTGGGGGCGACGGCTTATTTCCGGCTCTTTTACATAAATGTATAGACTAGGGAAATAAACACTTGGCGCAATACACTGTCTGGTTAGTAAGGTCGAAAAAGCTTTCCGCTTAAAAAAAATTGCACTATGTGCCTATCTGGATGTGGGAGGGGCTTTTGACAATACTGGCTACGACTCAATTACACGAGCTCTCACTCGTAGGGTTATTGACAACCTTTCGATTGCGTGGGTAAGAGCTATGCTCGAACAGCGTGTCATAGCTTCTGCCCACAGTGGCACTACAGTAGGAATTAAACCCATTAAGGGTTGTCCGCAAGGTGGTGCTCTCTCTCCGTTACTCTGGTCCCTCGTTATTGATGACTTACTAGCCGAGCTAAGCTCTTTGGGTTACAATGTCATCGGATACGCGGATGACCTTGTTATAACCGTCTCGGGGAAATTTTGCCGGACAACATCCGACGTGATGTGTTCTGCTCTTCGCGTGGTTACAAACTATAACCATAACTATGTATAAATCCACAAAAAGCGGTAATTGTACCTTTTTCAAAAAATATAAACTTGACCTTGGTCCCGTATATATCAACTCCACTGTGCTAGAGTTCTCCAATGAAGTTAAATGTCTGGGGGTTATCCTAGATAAAAGACTTAACTGGAATTCTCATCTAAGCACAGTTATAAACAAGGCAAAAAAAAGCCTTATGGACCTGCAAAAAATTGTTTGGTAGAACATGGGGCATCTCTCAAAAATTGTCTTCTGGATCTACACCTCAATGGTTAGACCAATTTTCAACTACGCTGCCTTCATATGGTGGCCAAAACTCCTACAAACGGGTGCAATTAAGCAGAGCGACAGGTTGCAACATTTAGCATGCTTATGCATGACTGGTGCCTTGCGAACCTGCCCTACTGCGGCACTGGAGGCAATCATAGGTCTGCCTCCTCTGCACATTTTCACTAAAACTTCAGCTGCAATTTAACGGCGGTACGTTACATGAAATTGGCCAGTCTAGTATCCTCCACAATAGGGTGGGTCGTTAAAAACTTTTTTTCGAATTTGGGACGCTAATTAGTTCTACAGTGTTATGACACTCTCCAGCGCCTGTCCGTTGGACGGAAAATTCCCCTTTGTTGGGTCTCTGGTCATAGGGGCATTGAAGGAAATGAAGTTGCAGACGATCGGCCCTGAACCTTTTCTTGGGCTCAGCTGGGCCTCTGCAACACTCTCCATTGAAAACCATTTCAGAGACTTGATCTCTCGTCAATGGCTGCACTATCCTGGCCTTCGGCAGGCTAAACAACTTACTCTGCCTATTTTTCCTTAAACCAATGTTCATCTTAGTCGTGCTGATCTAAGGTTACTCACATGGTACCTTACTGGCCACAACGTCCTGAGATCTCACCTGAATAAGATGGGTCTGTCCTCCAAAACGGAATGCCGACTCTGTTTGGAGGATGACGAAACTAATTCACATTTATTGTGTGAATGCCCGACCCTTACCAGAACTAGATTCATGCAGCTTGATCACTGCGTCTTAACCCCTGAGCATATCAGACATTCTTCGACTAAGACCATTCTCAAGCCTATCAAACCAGCTGAGAATATCCTTAGTCTCATAAACTAACCATAACTGGGTTTGGGTACAAAAGTCCTACATAGGTCGCAGTACCCTTTTTTGCTTTTCAGGAAGCCCGTCAAGTCTGCATTACGGCCTTCGGGCCGTGGGTAGACATTTGAAGGCGTCATGCGCCCTCAACTTCGCTTTGACCACTTGCTTGTCTCGCGACCACGGTACAGATACTATGTCAAGCTCGCTATGGTTATGGTTATTTTTATCATAAATACTTATTCTACTATAAATTAAATTTTATTTAAGCATTATTAACAGAGAACATAGAACACAAAACGGATTGTTACATACATAATTTATTGTAAACATATAGTATGTAGGTGAAACAGTAAATTATTTCTTGTAATTGTACTAGGAACAGAAAAATTCAATAGTTTTAATAAATAAGGTGAGTAAATATCACTGAGGTTGAGCTTCTGAAAGATTAAAATTCCAAATATGTTTCTACATTTTTCCAGTGTAGGTAGATTTTTAATATTTATGAGTAATCACCAATCGAAAAAAACATGCTCATTGACATAATTGTCGATAATGTACGTTGATAAAATACGGTTTTTGGAAGAAAAAGTTGTGAACCATAAATATCATTTATAGGAAGTTCTTTGCAATTTTTCGGTTATCATATCATAGCCAGGTGACTTGGTTGCATTGATATTGTCGATAATATTTTTAACTTCCTTAGTAGTTCCATCTCGAATATTGATATTTTGTGCGTTGCTAGAACAGGTTTCTATATTTTTATAACAGGTTTTGTGGGTCTTCTTAAGTCATTTTCGATTTATCGCGTTCTGTTTCGAGGGTTCCATAGGGAGAAATTTGAAATTTTAAACAATTTACGGAGCTCTCCATGTCATTTGGAGATTTTTTTTGCAATGTCCAAACGTAAATATATGTTAAGGAGTTCTTTGTACCAGCAGAAAAAAATCTTGACAGCAAAGATTTCAAGAATATGTTGTTTTGAGCTAATGAGACATTGTGCCGAGGCGGACTGTACAATGCTGAATTGTTAGGGGCCCATATACCAAATCTTGCACATGAATAATAGTCGCTTGAATATAATCGTGGCTTAAATGTTTAATTCCATAGTATTTAATATTAATTTTAATTTTAGCAGCTGATTCCCCTTGTCCTGTACCGTCTGAACGATTTGTATAATGTCTTTAGGAAATGTTTAGATGTAAAATGTATTTCTGAAATAAGTGCCAGATTAATATTATTTTCATGAAGGGGAAGTGCTTTAGTTCTAGAATATGATGCCTCAGCCCGTTTGCATTTCAGAATATAATTCGTAGTGATTTTAAGAACATACACATATCTTCGAATTTATCACTATATTAAATATAGCTGACATTTGCTGAATCAATTGCTTCATCATAAGTTTTATGATGAAGATGGAAGTGTGGGTTGTATTTCGGATTAATCAAGCTGGGAGGGATGGTTTGGTTAGTTTAATATGGTGAATCAGAGGAGCTGGTATTGTTTGATTTATTGCCACTAGCTATTTGAGCAAAACTTATGGAGGGGTTCACCCTAATACTAGAGCTAGGGGGGGAGATACCCGCGCATTTACATTTTAATTTGGCATTTTTTTTTCGTGAAGTTTAGGAAATCGCTTTTGCTTTTAGTGCTTTATACACCTATTAGCAGAGTGGTTGCCATTGCATAGGGCACATTTGGTCTGCTTTTTGTCGAAAGTTAGAGTGCAGTTTTGGTATAGCCATACTTCTGACAATTCGCACACTGCGATATTGTGCGTTCAATATGAGGTGGCTTGAATGAGATTTTGTCCGAAGTAGATGTGTAATTTTATATACATCTTTATTCTTGTCTTCACTTCAATTGACAATAGAGGAAGAGGCGTATTTGAATTTCATTGTTGAATATTATAAATATGTTTAACATAGTAACCTAGCTCTTGAAGTTCTGCTTTTATTTATTCAATATCAGCTGAAGGATGCATATTTCGTAAAATGACCCCATAAAAACGTCATTGTTTCTTATTCTTGGAAGTCTTAATTTGGTATAAATTATGTCTATGACAGTTCAATTGAAATATCCCAATATGGGTGGGACCAACCAAATTTTTGGCATTTTTTTTAAGTTTTTGTATGAAAATTGAATTTAAGAGGTGTGGTAGTAAAATAAAACCGATCTTGAGGTTCACAAAGATTGGGTACAGGGTATCTTGCAGTCGAGCATACTCGACTTAAGCGTTCTTTCTTGTTAGCTAATGCTGTTAACTTAAAGTTTTTTTGAGCCACTTCTTTAAGGTCATCAATTAAAATATTATCTGACCGACACCCTGAATATAAATTGGTAAGTTTTTGCAATTCTTGAACTGAAGGCTGTTATGTGCTACAGAGCTACAGGTATGGTCGTCAGACTTGTCGATTGCTAAAAGTTCGAAGCGGTTCGATGTGTTTGGTTCGCTAAGCCAATTAAAATAATCTTTTTTTTTTTTTTTTTTTTTTTTTATTTCCTATGAATACATTAATACGTCTGTCTGCAATGACACTTTGTACATTTTATAATACTGGTTAGGAAAAGTACAATTGTATAGAACAACTTCTATAAATTATTTTTTTATAATATTATGCATCTTGACGGTAACAAAAATTTTTTTTTTAAAAATTTTCTTTTTTAAAAATTTTTTTTTTTTTTTTTTTTTTTTTTTTTTTTTTTATACATATTTCTTTATACTAATGCGACTAATACTGTGCCCAAGTTGTTTGAAAGTTATCGGCAATGCGGCAGATCAGCTGGTCGAATTCTTTTTAGACGTCGTCTGGTAGTTAGTTCCATTATAGGTATGTTGCTAATCTCGTTGTTAGAATGTGCCAAGATTCGGGTGTGGTATCTTCTACTAACTGCTACAATTTCTTCTTTGATTGTGTTTATCTCAAGATCCTTGTGTATATCTGCATTTGAAATATACCATTCAGCTCGTGTAATTTGCCGAAGTATTTTTGACTGTTGTCTTTGTAAAATGTTAATATTTGTTGGTTTAGATGTACCCCAGACTTGAAGACCATATGTCCAAATTGGTTTTATAATGCATTTATATAATAGCAATTTGTTGTACATAGTCAACTTTGATTTATTGTTCATAAGCCAGTGCAATTGACGACATTTCTCCTTTATTTGGTTACGTTTTTTTTCTATGTGTAGCTTCCAAGTCAGTTTGCTGTCAAGGTGGATTCCTAAATATTTAGCTGATTTTTCAATGGGCAAGTCAACGTTATTTATTTTTAGAGCAGTATTTGCATAAACTCGCTTGGTAGTAAAAATAACTTGTGTAGTTTTGCTTTCATTTATTTTTATCGCCCATTTGTCAAACCATTTGACAGTGTTATCAAGTGTGGCTTGAAGTGTACTACAGACTGATGTTAAGTTTTTATGTGAATAAAGAAGAATTGTATCATCTGCGAATGTGGCTATCATGGAAGAGGGCTCTGAAGGTATAGGTATGTCTTGTGTAAAGAGTGTGTATAGAAGAGGCCCTAAAACGCTTCCTTGAGGAATACCTGCTTTAATCGGCCTTATTGAAGAAAAATCGTCTTTGACTTTTACATAAAAGTGTCGATCAGATATGTAACTTTGTAACATTAGGAAAAATTCGTTTGGAAGAAGAGTTTTTAATTTGAACAAAAGCCCCTCATGCCATACTTTGTCAAACGCTTTCTCCACATCAAGAAATACACCAATACAATATTTTTTGTCTTCTAGATCTGTTGAAATTTTATTAACTACCCTATGAATTTGTTCTATAGTTGAGTGACGTTTTCTAAATCCGAACTGATGGTCAGGTATAATGTAACTATTATCAAGAATAGGCTGAAGTCTCCAAAAGAATATTTTTTCAAATACCTTTGATAATATTGGTAGCAGACTTATTGGTCTATATGAAGCTGCGCTAGAGGCATCTTTTCCCGGTTTTGGTATTGCTATTATTTCTGCTACCTTCCAAGTTTTGGGAAAATATGAGTATCTAATTATAGCATTAAACATATTGCGTAGGTAAAGAACAGCCTTTACAGGAAGTTCTTTAAGCAATTTTGCAGAAATCATGTCGTAACCCGGAGACTTGTTTACCTTGATACCATCAATAATTTTTTTTAACTTCTTTGGTAGTTACGTTTCGAAGTTTAATATTATCAGAAAAGACACTAGATCGATTTTCTAGACAATTATTACAGCCTGGTGGACTATTTTGAAAGACATTTTCATAGTAGTCAGCCAATACTGTCGATTTGTCATAATCTGTTTTTGCCCAGCTTCCATCTGTTCTCTTTAAAGGTGGGTTATGTCTTGTGGTTTGTCTTAGTTTTTTGGTGGCCTTCCACAGGGAGTAGTTTGTGTCTATGGCTGGTGTTAAGCATGTCAGATAATTTTCTAAGTTTTTATTTTTGTACTGGTTTAGTTTTTCTTTAAGGCTCTTAATTGCTTTATTAAGTCTCTTTTTGTCTTTGGGACTTCTGGTAGCTTGCCATATTTTTCTAAGTTTACGTTTTTTCTCTATTTGAGCTCGAATTGAGGCGGGTGTAAAACACTTAACAACGTCCTTTTGAGGCATAGCCGGGGAAGAATTAAGAGCCGCTTCAGCTATAGTGTCATTAAAGTATATAACAGAGCTTTCAATGTCATTTGATTTGGAGATTTTAATGGGATACCCAAACTTAAATATTTATTAAGAAGTTCTCGGTAGGCTTCCCAATCAGCACTTTTCGCTGATCTGTTGGCCAATAGGTAGGTTCACCTGTTGAGATATATTTGGCGTTACTGCTATGTATTGTTTCAAGGAGAATTTTACCTTTTCTATTGGTAAGCCTAGAGCCCCAAGCTATGTGTTTTGCATTAAAATCACCAGCAGCTATAAATCTTGGCCCTAGAGATTTAAAGTATGATTTATATTGCTCTGATGTGACATTGTGTCGTGGTGGACTGTATAATGCTGAAATATTCAAGACACCGTTTTGATCATAAAGATGTACAGTGGTTGCTTGAATATAATCATGACTAAAATGATCAATTCCAAAGCATTTTATCTTATTTTTGATTATTATTGCTGAGCCCCCATGGCCTGTGCCATCTGGGTGATTTGTATTATACAAAGTATAGCCTGTTATTTTTAAAAAGTGTTTTGAAGTGAGATGTGTTTCAGAAATAAGGGCCAGGTCAATGTTATTTTCATATAGAAAATGTTTTAGCTCCAGGATATGTTGCCGTAGCCCGTTTGCATTCCAGAATATAATTCTTAATATATCTGATGACATACCTATGAGTTGGACTTGGAAACTAAAAGTGTTACTATATTGAGAATAGTTGACATTTGCTGTATAAGTTGTTTCATCATTAGTTTTAGTTCATACATATCGCTTTGTTCATTTGGATTAGGGTTGGATTGCAAGGAGTTTGTGTTAGTTGAAATTGGGTCGGTTAAAGTGGTATTGAAATTAGTGGGGTGTGTTAAGCTTATTTCCACTGACTATTTGAGCAAAGCTTGTAGATGGGGTCACCTTTGTGCTAACGCTCAGAGAAGGAGCAGCTTGCGTATTTTCATTTTGTTTTGGTATAACTTTTTCTCGAAGTGAGGGAAAGCGTTTTACTTTTAGTGCTTTATATATTTCACAGCCTTTATAATTTGCTGTGTGATTGCCATTGCATAAGGCACACTTGGTTTGGTCTTTACCAAAAGTAATTGTACAGTTTGCTGTTTTGTGAGAACCAGCGCATTTGACACAGACTGGATCTCTGGTACAATAGTTTTTGGTATGACCATACTTCTGGCCAATTAGCACACTGTGAAAGAGTACGTTTAACATGAGGAGGCTCAAAAACAATTCTTGTTTGAAGAAGATGTGTAACATTATAAATATCTTTATTATTATCTTCATTTTGGAGTTCTATTGAGAATAGAGGCAGAGGAATTTTTGTGGTTCGTTGTTGAATATTGTAAATATGCTTAACGAAATGGCCTAACTCTTTAAGTTCAGTTTTTATTTCTTCGACATCTGCTGAGGGATGCATATTTCGCAATATGACTTTGAAATTTCTATCCTCCTTAGCTTTATACGTGTAGTACTTTGTTTCTTTTTGACGAAGCATATTTATAATATTCTTGTAGACGTCTGGGTCGGCAGCTTGCACTCTGACTTCATTATTAGCAAGCGTTTTTAGCTCAAACTTCTTTTGTGCTACTTCTTTAAGGGCATTAAATAAAATATTTATCTGCCCAACACCCTGAATATAAATTGGCGGTGGCTTGTTTACTTTTGGAATGGCCTGTAATACTGTTTGTGTTGTGTGTCCCTTATCTGAGTTTTGTTCGTCAGTCTTGTCGTCGCTTAAAAGTTCGAAGCGATTTGTTGTATTTGGCTCGCTCAACCAGTAGTTTTGTAATGTTGTTTGTGTTTTGTTCTTTTGTTTTTTGTTGTTATTTTGAATATGATTTTTTGGAGAGTTTATTTCTCTATTTCTTTTTAATTTTTGCGACTGGTTTGTATTTGTGTTGATAGCATTTGTTTTTTGTACCTGTTTGTTTGTTTTTGATGTAGATGCAGCGGTTTCCGTTGTAGAAATTAATGTAGCAGTAGAATTTTTGTTATTGTTATTTTCGTACTGTTCTTCAGTTTGCGGAGATTTTATATTTGGCACAACCAATGAGGATTGAGATGATGCGATCGAAGCAGATGTTGAGAAAACTGTTGTTGTTGTTGATGTGAATGCCGTTGATGTTATGCATTCGCTTTGTGTTGTTAAAGTTGTTGTAGATGCATTTGGAGGCTGCGGGAACGGAATTGGAGTCGTTGGCGTAGTGCACTGAGCACTCCATGAGCTGCTGCTCAGGTGGGAGGGAGAGCATGAATTTGCTGTTTTCTCTGTTGTTGCTGCAGACAAGTTTGAGTTGGATGTTGTAGTGTTTTTGTTGTTGCATGGCGATACAAAAGAAATGTATGCATTTCTAGACGCCGATGAACATGGGATTGTTGCTTGTTCTGTTGTTGCTGCAGACAAGTTTGTATTGGATGTTGTAGTGTTTTTGTTGTTGCATGGCGATACAAGAGAAATGCTTGCATTTCTAGACGCCGATGAACATGGGATTGTTGCTTGTTTTGTTGTTGCTGCAGACAAGTTTGTGTTGGATGTTGTAGTGTTTTTGTTGTTGCATGGCGATACATAAGAAAAATATGCATTTCTAGACGCCGATGATGATTTTTGTTTTTGTTGATGAGCTGCGCTCATCATTTGTTTTTCGCTTTTTACTTTTATTTTATTAATAAAAGTGCTTTTTATAATTATTATTTTAATTTAGAGTCTTTGACTCGTAATAAAGTTTATTTTTAGCACTTAGTTTTCGAACGAACTGCAATTAAAATAATCTAAATTTTTTACCCTGTATCCAAAGGATAAAAGGGTATGTTAAGTTTGTGCGAATGTATGTAACAGACAGAAGGAGGCTAGATAGACCCAATAAAGTATATATAAGTTAAAAAGTCTCTTTTATTTAACTCTTCACTCAAAGCGTTTCCCACGCTAATAGCTTCTCACACAGTAAAATCTACTGACGATCAGTCTGTGCTAACAGCGCGTGCAGAAATAAGAAACTCTAGTCTGTCCGAGTTCACATGTCCAAACGAAGTTTCAAGGTCCGTAAAGTTTTACTTTACGTTTAGTCTAAAAACTCATTGTAAAGCACATAGTGCTGCAAAAATAATTAAATAAATCATTGTAAAGCACATAGTGCTGCAAATTATAAATAATTGAATAATAAAGGATTCTTTTAATTAAATAATTAATTAAAGGATTCTTTTAATTGGCGCCCAAGCACGGACCGCGATAAAGTACGTTTAAAAAGAAACCTACAAAAAAAGAAAAAAAAATTTTTTCTCGCGGGGGGGAACGTGTCTTCCAGCCTCTACGAAGTGCAACAAAATAAGTTAAGAAAACATTATCAATAATAAAAAACAATTGTGAATCTCTACAAAATTTTAAAACATAAGAAAAAAACAAAAAAAAACAAGAAAAATTAAGATTAACTTTCAATGTTCGACAATATAAATTAAGAAAATATTATCAATAAAAAAAAAAAAAAAAAAACCCAATTGTGAATCTCTACAAAATTATAAAACAAAAGAAAAAAAGAAAAAAAAACGAAAATTAAGACTAACTGTCAATGTGAGACAAAATAAATTAAGAAAATATTATCGATAATAAAAAAAAAAAAACACATTGTGAATCTCTACAAAATTATAAAACAGGAAAAGTTTTAAGAATTACTTTCAATGTACTAAAAGTACAACCATAACCAACCTAAATCAAGAACTTTATCAACTTTACACAACGGTAATAAACTTGAACAACTGTATTCAACTTTAATCAACAATTTTACCAACTTTACTCAACGATAATCAACTTTGTCAACTGTATTCAACTTTAATCAACAATTTTATCAACTTTACACAACGATAATCAACTTTAATAACTGTATTCAACCTTAATCAACAAATTTGTCAACCTTATCAACTATAACCAGCTTGAAGACTAAGCAGATTCTTTATTAATAATTATTTTACACAAACTTGATTAAAAACAAAAAGAATAAAAATTTTGTATTGTAAAAAATGGAAAATAATATCAATAGATAATTAGAAGATAAAATTTTGTTTATAAAAAAAAAAAAAATAAAATTAAGAAAATGGCTGAAGAAGATAAGATCATAAATACTTTAAAAATTTAAAATTGGGTCCTGGTTCTTCTAAAGATCCTTCACCTACTCATTTTTCAACCACACAACTAATTGAATTACGAAATCTTATAGTGGAAACAATTACGTCAATACAGAGTCCCATCTTACAGGAGGATTCAGAACCAGTTATAGATTTTTCAAATGTGGAAGCCTCCGAAAGAGTCCCAGATGTTGTAAAAAGTTTTAGAGAATTCTCAGGTAAGCCAGGAGAGTTTAGTTCATGGAGAAAATCAGTACACAGAATATTATTATTGTATGACAGGATAATTAACACACTCAAGTACTTTGTAATACTGCACACTATTAGACACAAGATAGTCGGCGAAGCTGATGCCGCATTGGAAGCTTACATAACTCCATTGGTTTGGAGCAAAATTAAAAAATTATCAACAACCACGCAATTCACTACCACAACCTCGCCCATTCTATCCGGAACTTACATATCATACTAAGAGCTTTGTTCCTAGAACTGGCGGTGTACCACAAGTTAAACAAGAACAAAGATACAGTGCACCACAGGCAAATTATCGACCACCACTTCCACCGAAACCATTAACACCAATGTAAGTTGATCCATCTATTCATTCTAAACAAGTCAATTACCAAACTGGACTACAACCACCACAGAATCAACTCCGACCATCAAACCAGACTCAACATCCCTGGTATAACAATAATAACAAAGCACAGAAAAGACCACCATCTCAAAATGTCCCACAGCCAAATAAATTCCAACGTGTTTATCACACGGAAACAATAGAACAGGAACCTTCTGAGGAAGAAATCTACGACAACAACTTACAGAACGAAACGGACGTGGAAGAGTGCGAAGAATTAGGTCCGCAAGAGCCCGAAGACAATTACCTACCAAACGATAATATTAATTTTTATATCCGTTACACAAAGTGTAAACGGGTATATTCAGTTTGTCCGAAAGTTTGCAACGCATTGAAGGAGACTTCGGAGACCCCATAAAGTATATATATTATTGATCAGCTCGATGAGACGAATCGATTTAGCCATGTCCGTCTGTCTGTCCGTCTGTCTGTCTGTCTGTTTGTTTCGATGGCTGTTACTGGGAAAGTTTTAAAGATATTGACCTGAAATTTTAAACTTAAGCTTTTTGTGCTTCTAGTTACTTTGTATACCAGAACCAAGGTGCCACGCCCATTTTCAGATACAGCCCCCATACAAACTTACCACTTTTTTCGACTTTTTGTATGAAAATAGTTATTATTTATGAATGCTTTTAGTACAATGTAGTGTAAAAATACTTCTAATGGCATCCAATATCAAAAAAATGTTGCCACGCCCATTTTTAAATATAGCCCCCATACGTAATATATTTAATGCAAATAGGGTAAGAACACTTTTTATGTCATCCAATGTCAAATCTAAGGCGCTACGCCCATTTTTTTGTATAGAATACATACAAACTTACCGCCCATTTTCGAGTTTTTTATATGAAAACATTTATTATTTCTGAATGAATTCAATTAAAGTTGGTAAAATCAATTCCAATGACCACCTAAGTGAACACTTTCTATATGGTAAGGATCGGGCAAATATACCATAAAGCGTCCATACAAATTTGACCAAATTCATCGTGAAATTTAATCTAAGCACCTGGTGAACATATAAACTATTAAAAGTTTTGTGTAACGGGTATTTCAGCTTCGGTTCCACCGAAGTTAACGTTTTTCCTTTTGTTTAGATTAGGCTCCTCCTTGTTACCATATTTTTGCTTCAGAATGAAGAATGGCAACGAGCTGAAATTTTTGTTAGACACCGGATCTAATAAAAATTATATTACACAAAAATATATTCGAAACCCTATTCCAATTAAACCATTTTATGCAAATTCAGTTGGAGGATCAGTAAAGATCACTCATCACGCAGAGAGTTTTGCTTACTGCCCAATCTTTCTACGTTTGACGCTATAATAGGTAATGACACACTAAAGAAACTAAATGCAGTTATTTTCACGAAGGAAATACCCCAAAAAAACTGCCTTCTCCATTGCTAATGAAAAATTTGAATTTACACGATTGCTCCAGCAATTTTCCAACGCAGACTAGATGATGTGTTAGGAGAACATATCGGTGTCCGTTGTTACGTCTATATCGACGACATAATTATATTCTGCAAGAGCAAAGAAGAACATTTCAATAATCTAAAGATTATTTTTGATACATTGGAGAGAGTCAATCTTAAGGTTCAATTTGATAAATGTGAATTTTTAAAAGAAGAAACCGAGTTTCTCGGTATAATAGTCGGTCAAAATGGCATTCGCACTACCCAAGAAAAGGTAGAGGCAATAAAGAATTTTCCAAGCCCTATAACTATCCATGACGTTCGTTCGTTCCTCGGAATGACTGGATACTATCGGAGATTTATTAAAGCGTACGCACAAATTGCAAAACCTACTACCGAAATTCTTAGAGGAGAATTGGGAGGGACTCCTAGATCCCAATCTAATAGGATATTTTTAAATCTTACCTCCCAAAAAATAGAAGCAATCAAACAATTAAAAATTGTTTCTTATCAGATGATGTTATGTTGCATTATCCCGATTTTGAGAAACCCTTCGAACTTACAACAGACGCATCTAATTACGCTTTAGAAGCCGTACTTTCACAAGACGGTAGACCAATTACTTTCCTCTCCAGAACATTAGGTAGATCAGAAGAAAACTTTGCAGCAAATGAAAAAGAAATGCATGGAATTATTTGCTCATTACAAAGCCTAAGATGTTTCCTGTACGGATCTAAGAAAGTAAAAATTTTCACTGATCAACAGCCATTGACTTTTGCTCTCAGCAACAAAAATACTAACGCCAAAATGAAAAGATGAAGAGCCCAGCTAGAAGAATATAATCATGAACTAATTTATCAACTAGGCTACACAGACGTGCCCAACATTTAATTCCATCTATAGAAAGCCCTATCAATGTTTTTAAAAATCAGATCTTAATTTCTGAAGGACCTACTTCATCTTACGAATTTAAAATAGTATTTCCTTTATACCACAGACACCTTATAATAGACAAAACATTTTTTGAAGTTGCATTGATCAAACTTTTGAAGAAATATTTAAATCCAGCAATAATAAACGTAATAAAAACAACCGAACCAATCATGCTAAAAATTCAATCAATTTATCCCTCCCATCTTGCAAATTATAAAATCCGTTTTACCCAACAAATAGTCGAGGACATAACAACAACAGAGGAACAAGACAGAATTATTATAGAAACCCTTAACCGTGCACATCGAAACGAGAAAGAAAATCGACTTCAAATACTGGAAAAATATTATTTCCCCGCCATGTTCAAGAAAATAAAGAACATAACACAATTGTGCAAAATATGCAAGGAAAATAAGTATGATCGACACCCCAACAATACAAAACTAACTCCAACACCATTGCCTGAATATCCCGACCGCACTATCCATATTGACATATTTTCTACAGGCAACCAAAAAATCTTAACATCAATAGACAAATTCTCTAAACTGGCAATTGTAAGAAAAATAAATAGTAAAAGCATTTATGATATAAAGAAACCATTAAGAGAAATTATCTTCTACTTTGGAGTACCCAAATCTATTGTATTATATTTGGTAATGAGAAAACGTTTAATTCCTATCCAATAAAATTTATGCTAGAAAATGAACTTAACATAGCCACTTACACACCTCCCCCTTACAAGAGCGAAGTGAATGGACAAATAGAAAGATTCCATTTCATGTTGACAGAGATCATGAGATGTTTAAAGCAGGAGAATCCCGACAAGGATTTTGACGAATTAGTAGAGTGGTCTGTAAACGAGTACAATCATTCTATTCATTCCGTCACAGGGAAGAGACCAGTCGAAATATTCTTTGGTAGACCTATTGTAACCAACCCCAACAGTAACGAAGATATTAAGGAACAAATATTTGAAAAGTTAAAGAGTAAACAAGAACAGGATTTGCAATATCATAATAAAAACAAGGAAAAACCTTAACTTCGGTGAAACCGAAGCTTAAATACCCGCTACACGAATCTTTAAATAGTTTATTTGCGATCATCAGTGGCCTATACACATTTATAAATTTACTTTTTCATACAAAAGTTCGGGAATAATCGGTAAGTTTGTATGGGGGGCTATACATAAAAATGGGCGTGGCATCCTGGTTTTGAAACTGGATGATATAAGAGGTGTTTTTATCCAATTTTGAGTGAATACATTTATAAATAATATCTATTTTTATACAAAAATTCGAAATGGGCGGTAAATTTGTATGGGGGCCACACCTAAAAATGGACGCGGCACGTTAAAAGTATTTTTACCCAATTTGGAGTGAATACATTCATGAATAAAAGCTATTTTCATACAAATAACCGAAAAAAAGGTAAGTTTGTATGGGGGCTATACCTAAAAATGGGCGTGGCACTTTCATTTTCATACTTGTTTTAGTCGTTCGAGAGAAAAGCTTAAGTTCTGAATTTCAGCTTAATATCTTTTAAACTGACTGAATAAACTGCGAAGAAACAAACAGACGGACGGACGGACAGACGGAAATGGCTAGATCGATTCGTCTCGTCGAGCTGATCAAGAATATATATACTTTATGGGGTCTCCGATATAACAAAAAGGTATAACAAAAAGGAAAAAATTTATTACGAAATTGGAAATAAAATTTATGTCAGACAAAACAAAAGACTGGGAACGAAACTTACTAAGAGATACAAAGAAGAAATAGTAAAGGAAAATAGAAACTCTACAATTAAAACAGAATCAGGGAAAATCATACACAAAGACCGAATTAGAAACTAATCACTTTACAAGTAACATTTCATTATCCCATCCATTATATCGTTTCATCATAGAAGAAACCAGGCATGTTAAAGGTTCAATAAATAATTGTCAAAAATCTACAAAGCAATAATGAATTTAAAATAACACTAATTTTGGAATACAAATTCAAAATAGATTTAATTAAAGAAGATATTGATAATATTAATAAAGCAGTCCAACTAACAAAATCAAATATAATAAATTCATTCCTATTAACAAGTCAAGAAATAATACTAATAAGTAAAATTTTTACTGAAGAAAATTTACCATTTCAATCAATAAATGAAGCGTTAAATTTTGCAAAAATACAAATAGCACGGAAAGATAAACTGTTAGCTTACAATATTAACATCCCTATAACGGGATATCAAATTTGTAAAAGTACAATAATAAAACCAATTATTAAAAACGAAAGAATTATAAAATTAAAATATATAAAAAAATACTTAAATGCAATGAAAAAATATTATGGTCTTAAGGAAAACTGTATGGAAATTAATGAAATTAAAATGTGTAAACAGACCAAATCCAAGAATTAGAAACAGAAAATTTTATCAAAAATTTACTTGAATATAAGCCATATAAATGTATCAATAATAACACAGAACATGTAAAGGAAATTATAGAGTTATCAAATTGCATTGTACTACTAAATAACTTTAATGGAAATTTATCTGTCAATAATAATGTTAGAAAATTAAATGGATCATTTATTACTAAATTTGTAAACGAAACAATAGTGTTAAAAGATCAAATATTTACGAATTTTGAAACTATCATTTTGAAACCACTTCCCGCGTTAATGCAGCTCTTGAATTCCCACTCGGAATTTGAAGAGGTGTTGTCCTTTCAATCTATGAAGGAGCTCAATATTAAAAAAATTGAAAAAATAGAATCACTCAATTTAATAGTAGAATCTAGCATGATTGCTCATTTCGGGTTTATAGCCCTTATCTTAGTTACAATATTCATATTTTTGAAAAGAAGGAAAACGGTAATAATAGCAATACTATCCCCAGAATTGTAATACAAGAACCTAAAGTCCAACATGAACCTGAAAAACAGGTTGTTCGACTCAAGAGTTTTAAAAGTCTTCACGACATACCGTACTTCTAAAACCAATCGGGGACGATTGGAATTTCGAGGGGAGGAGTTAAGAAGTCTCTTTTATTTAACTCTTCACTCAAAGCGTTTCCCACGCTAATAGCTTCTCACACAGTAAAATCTGCTGACGATCAGTCTGCGCTAACAGCGCCTGCAGAAATAAGAAACTCTAGTCTGTCCGAGTTCACATGAAAATGCAACGTGAGCAAACGTCGCGTTGTCCAAACGAAGTTTCAAGGTCCGTAAAGTTTTACTTTACGTTTAGTCTAAAAAACTCATTGTAAAGCACATAGTGCTGCAAAAATAATTAAATAAATCATTGTAAAGCACATAGTGCTGCAAATTATAAATAATTAAATAATAAACGATTCTTTTTAATTAAATAATTAAATAAAGGATTCTTTTAATTTATATTCTTGATCAGGATTGCAAGGGGAGTCAAACTAGCTATGTCTGTCTGTCTGTCTGTCTTCTGTCCTGCTGTCTGCCGTATGGGGAGAGATTAACTCGGAGACTTTAAGAGATAGGACTTCTATATTTGAAGCATAGACTCTCCTGAGCCGTCAAGTGTGCACTTGCAAACGGGTTTTCTTTTTAAGGGGTACCCCCATACAATTCTACCCCAAAATTTGGGGTTTTTTGCTTAAAAACGACATTGTTTCTTATTCGAGGAACTCTAAATTTAGTATAAATTATGTCTATGATAGTCCCAATAAAATATTCAAATTTAGGTAGCACCAACAAAATTTTAGGTACTATATAACCTCCATACAAATATACTCCTTTTTTAACGTTTTGTATGAAAATCCAATATAATGAGGTATGGAGTAAGATACGGCTTAACTTAAGGTAAATAAAGATTGGGTACAGGGTATCTTGCAGTCGAGAATACTCGCAGTCGGCCATCTAGTGCCGAAAAGGTTGCTGTCGGCCGATAAATGTGTATGTGTCAGGTTGCGATTAGAACTGCGAATCATAAGTTTAACTCTTTAATACTGTTTATACCCGTCACACATAGTGTGAAGGGTATATTCAGTTTGTCTGAAAGTTTGTAACGCATTGAAGGAGACGTCGTAGACCCCATAAAGTATATATATTCTTGATCAGCTCGACGAGACGAATCGATCTAGCCATGTCCGTCTGTCTGTCCGTCTGTCTGTATATTTCTAGGCATCTTTTTTGTTGAAGATATAAAGATATTAAGCTGAAATTTGGAACTTAAGCTTTTCTCGGCAACGACTATTATGAGTTCGAGAATTAGAGTGCCACGCCCATTTTTAGGTATAGCCCCCATACAAACTTACCTTTTTTTTCCGATTTTTTGTATAAAAATTGTAATTATTTATGAATGTATTCGCTCCCCAATTGTGTAAAAACATTTCTTTTGTCATCCAGTGTCAAAACCAAAATGCCACGCCCTCTTTTAGGCATAGCCCCATATAATTTTTCCGTTTTTCCGATTTTTCCGATTTTTTGTAAAAAAATACTAATTATTTATGCATATATTAACTCCAATTTGGCTAAAAACATTCTAATGTCATCCAATGTCAAATCAGATGTGCCACGCCCATTTTTTGGTATAGCCCACATACAAACTTTCCGACCATTTTCGATTTTTTGTATGAAAATGGTTATTATTTATTCATGTATTTACTCCATATTGGGTGAAAACTCTTCCAATATCATGGTGCCACGCCCATTTTTAGGTGTTTCTTGCATACAACCTTACCGCCCATTTCCAGATATATTCGAGAAATATGTTGTTATACATATCTGTATTTTTAGCTCAAAATTTTAAATTAATATTGTGTGTAAACTTAGGTGACCACTGATGATTACACATAAGCTCTTTAAAGATTCGTGCGACGGGTATTTTAGCTTCGGTTCTACCGAAGTTAACGTTTTTTCTTGTTACATGTTTATTTTGTCGCATCAGTTCAGAATAAGTAATTAAATACTCAAAAACACGGTTTTGATGCTGTAATCAACTTTTGCCATGTGTTATTTCCTTACCTGTTTTCTAATCAAGAAAGAGGTAAATCGGACCGATTTAGGACAACAAAAAATACAACAGCATCACCAGCTTCAGGGCCATCTAGAGCCCATGAGGCTGTCAACTATTTGGATGAAATGATGCACTCGTTGCGTCTTATGAGACAGTGTCTCCTCGCAGCGACGCAAGGGGGCCGGCATGTCCACGCGAAGATGGACTAGTTATCATCTAGCCCCTGGGAGGGGCCAACCACCGGAAACCGTCGGTGTATAGTGTCAAGGTGACACCTGTCGCTAACGACAATGACGTCTTTAAAAGGAGGTTGGCAACTTCCGCTTTTTTTCATGCTATTCACTTCGCTTTTCAGATAAGAAAGAACACAAATTTTTGATAATTCCAACAATAATAAATTAAAACTGAATACCAACTTTTTAAGTTAAAATAAATTGTTAATAAATTAATATTAAAACCAATTGTAAAACTACAACAACAATAACAAAAACCAAACAAGTTAATTAGCGAAAATAAAGCTGCATCCAAAGGAAGTTAAAACAGGTCTTTTTTGTTATTCCGAAACATGAGGTAAAAAAACTTGTCCACCCTAACCTTATCCCCCCCACAAACGCATACCCTAGCGTTGTTCATGGTCCTTCGAGCCGGATCACATCAACAAAGGTGGGGAACTTTTTACTCTAAGAGCGCTAGTTGATCAGGGTTCTCAAAATACATTTATTGCAGATAAATGTATTAAAAATTAAATCTCACAACAAAGAAACACTTAACTAAAATCTCGGGAATGGGAGGCTGCAACGTAGGAGTTTCTAAACTCCTATCATGTTTCTCCATAACAACAAAATGTCAAAAGACTAGCGTGCCAGTTGAAGCCATTGTATTGCCCAAGTTGACAAATTGGCTCCCAACAAGCCCTATTATCATACCACATCTCAGAGAGCTAAAGAATTTGGATCTAGCTGATCCAAACTTTCATAAAAGCGCTCAAATTGATATAGTCATTGGCAGTGACATTCTACCTCATATCATTCTCGATGGCACACAGAAGAACATACTGGGATCTCTTCTTGCACAAAAAACTATTTTCGGATGGATTTTAAGTGGTCCATTAATAACCCACTCCAAAACTTTCTCCACTTGCGTTTCCCTTTAGCGAAAACGAGACGCTAAATTCCGAACTAAAAAAGTTCTGGGAAATTGAGAGAAGTCCACACACCCCTGAAAAATCAGCCGATGACATGCTATGCGAAAGTTGGTACCAAAAAAAAAAAAACCTACTTATCGCCAAGACGATGGTCGCTATGTCGTAAGATTACCATTTAAAGAGGATTCCCCAGGCCACTTAAAATTAGTTGAAACTCTCGATATATTGCACTCAAGCAATATTACTCCATGGAGAAAACTTTAAGTAAAAACCCTGAACTTAAAGAAAAATACGCAGATGTTCTAAAGGAATATCTCACACTCAATCACATGGAAGAAGTTGAAGATGAGAACACCCAACAACTCGATGAAAGTCAAACTTTTTATCTTCCACACCATGCAGTAGTTCGTCCGGACAGCAAATCAACAAAAGTTCGAGTAGTCTTCAATGCTTCTCGAAAAACCCAATCCGGGCTTCTCTAAACGACATACTGTATACTGGACCCACACTTCAAGCTGATCTTGTATCAGTTATACTCAACTGGCGATTTTACGCATACGTCTTTAACGGAGACATAGAAAAATGTACCGTCAGATCATAGTTGATAAAAAAAGATAGAAACTTTCAACGAATCCTCTTTCGACCAACCCAAGAAAGTAAAATAAATGACTACACCCTTAAAACAGTAACTTTTGGAGTTAAATGCGCGCCATTCTAGCAATCAGAACACTTCAGCAACTCGCAGAAGATTGCAAGGAACTATACCCCAGAGCATTCTCATTCTGTTGCAAGAAACCTATGTGGACGATATTCTCTCAGGTGGTCATGACTTAGCAACAGCCCAAGAAGCCCAAACTCAATTAATAGAAGCTCTAAAATCAGCTGGATTTCCCCTCAAGAAGATATGTGCAAACAATCCACATCTTCTAAGCAGTATTCGAACGAAGACTTGCTAAGCGCAGACTTTCTAAAGTTGCATGAAACCAGCTCAACAAAACACTGGGCATTCACTGGAATGCTTTAACAGATTCGTTTGGCTACTTAGTCAACGCTCCTCAACCCACTCAAGCAATAACGAAGCGACAAGTTCTTTCTGTTATTGCCGCTCTTTTCTTGACCAGCAGGATGGCTTACGCCAATAATAGTACAAGCCAGGATTTTAATCCAAAGTCTGTGGCTAGAAAGTGCAAGTTGGGACGAAAATATCAAACCCTTATCATTGATCAAATGGAATCAATTTGTGGAACAACTCCCTACATTGCACAAATTCAGATCCCGAGATGGATAGGTTTCTCTCCCAATCAAAATGTGCAAGTGCATGGCTTCTGTGATGCGTCAGAAAAAAAGCATACTGTGCTACACTCCTATATTCGAAACGAATCTCCTACTAGTATTACAACCCATTTACTAGTAGCTAAAAGTCGTGTAGCCCCATTACACACAGTAAGTCTACCCCCGACTTGAACTGAGTGCTGCAGTCTTACTCTCAGAACTTCTCAAATCAACCTTTCCAAATATAAACTGCCAAAATCCCGAAATATTTTTGTGGACCGACTCATCAATTGCAACCTAGCATGGCTGGACAAAGCACCCCATTACTGGAAAACCTTTGTCGCCAATCCGAGTCTCCCAAAATAATTAAGAATGTCGAAAATGCAAA
>JAEIFJ010001801.1:0-16362 GCA_018903435.1 Leucophenga varia
TAACCACATATGCGCTGATGTCCAAGGGCTCCCATCCTGGAGTTACTTCCAGCTTGAATGTAAGTTACTTGGCAGCTGCTATGCCTGGCGATGTTGTTGAAGTCGAAGCCACAACTCTGCATGCTGGCCGTAAAATGGCCTATATCGAATGCGTACTACGCAAAAAGCAGATGGCAAAATTATTGCTAAGGGCGGGCAATCAAAATTTGTAGATATGAAGAAAGAAATAGAGTGAATAAAACAGGAGGCTATGAAATTTGAATAAACTAAAATCAAACTTGTGACGTTTAAAATTATACAACCTTTTCTCTCAATGTAGCCATGATTTATCGATATTTAAGAGGCTATCGGTAGTTTGTTTTCATTTGGATTTGCTGTTTACACGTTTCGTAACACAACGTCAGAATGGGTACTAGCAAAAAAGGGCTAGAATTTGCGAAACACATAGCAGAAATAATAGCCAAGGCGACGGGCTTCGAGCGGCACCTGGAGAAGGTTCGCGGCAAGGCCAAGTCCACTTGCTTACATTAAATTTATTGCTTCTCTAGGTGAAAATTCTTGGGGGAGGCGATGGAATTTGCACCGCAGAGTTTACAGTGGGCCCCGAGCACTTGAACAAAGGTGGTGGCCTCCATGGTGGATATACGGCAACACTGGTGGACATGATCACCACTTATGCGCTAATGTCTAAGCCCAGTCCTCCTGGCGTTTCAGTGGACATCAACGTCAGCTATCTGAAAGGCGCTAAGTTGGGAGACCAAGTGCTAATCGAGGCGAATTGTGTGCGCTTAGGGAGAGCACTCGCGTTTATCGATTGTGTGATAAAACATAAGGAAAACGACTCTGTGATAGCCAAGGGATCCCATATAAAATATGTGAACGTAAAGAAGTAGTAGTGCCCCATGCAGAAGATTTGCCATTAATGTGCTTTATTTGTTACAAGTGTAGCAGTAAATCTGTTAAATTTTGAGTTAATCTTTAATTGCTGTTGTTAATTCTGTGTTATCGGATTCCATATCGAAGTAGAAGTGTGTTTTATCGCATATCGAAGAGTAGAATGTGTTATACAGATGACAGTGAGAGGTGGAGTTGAGTTCGAGTGTTGAATGGGGAGTTTCCCTTTTGATTTTTCTTAGCCGTAGTGAAAATGTTTGGAGGAATCCGCCTGGTTACGCTTAAAGGTGGCTACTAAGTATAAGTTGAGTCGATATGCAAATTGGCAGCCGCCACCGCCTCACTTGGTCGGCATTTTGGGGCAGTGTGGGCAGCATGCCTCCGGCGGTGTCAACGGCTCTACGCCTGGCGGGCAACTGACCTCACCACACTGCTGACGCAAGCAGTTCACCTGACCGTGGAAGCAGTTGCATTTGGTGCAAACATCTGGCGTCCAGACCTCGTTATTCAGACGCGTGGTGCCCTTGTCGTCGACGCAATGGCTGCGCTTTGGCTTGGATGGGGCAACGGGCTGTGAAACTGGCGCTAGTTGCACCAGCTGAGCAACTGGGGACGTGTCGCCTGCAGCATTGCAGGAATCCTCCAGCTTGCGTAGTTTCTTGTGCAGCTTCTTAAGTTCCTTGGTAAAGCTGCCGATGAGTTCCTCAAGTCCATTGACACGTTGCTCGTTCACCTGGTAAAGGGACTCCAGCACACTATCGTAGCTCTCCGCAGTGGGTACCTCTGCGTCCTGACCAGCACCTCCGAGATCGCGCTTGCTTCGCTGGCCGCGCTTCTCGTAGGTCTGCGGCACGTAGGAGTCAAAGATGGGCGGGAGGCTGTTGCAGTTGCCGCACTCCTGCCACAAGTACAGATTGATGCCGGGTATGTCCTCGCACTGCTTGTAGCCGCCCTGATGCTTGGCCAGAATGAAAACATTTTCGGTGACCTGATCGAAATTGTCGCCCACATCGCAGAGCACGCGACCCAAATTGGCCTGCTTAATCTGCACGAGCTGCTCAGGAAGGAAGACGCCAGGATTTTCATAGTAGAAACGATCACCGTCACGCAGGCGACGGAACTGCTCCACCAGCAGGCACTGGAAGAGCGGACCCACCTTGCCGCCCTCCACCTGCTCCTCGAGAATACCACCAAGCCAGACATCAATGTTATCCGGATGTCCGTAGAGCTCTTTTAGCTTCTGTCTAATCTCAGCATTGGTTATCTCGCCGGCCAAATCCTCAAAGTCAACAGCCACGGTCAGGTTGCAGAACTTGCGATAGACATTGTAGCCAGGGATGCCATGATCCCGTCCACGTTGAATGTTTATGGCGGCCAAGTCGAGGGCCACAGCATGCGCCGTCTGGAAGAGCTTCTCGGTGAGTTCCATATTCAGATTTTGATCAGGTAATTTGAGCTTGGCGGGCACAGCCAGCATGCCACGGAGAAGGGGATCCACGCCGCCCTCGTAGGCCAGACGCCAGGGTGCAAAGAAGGCCTTGTGCAACTGCAGATGGCCCTGTGGAATGGGCTGGAAACTGGAGTTCAGTCGATGTAGTATGGGATTGATGATGGTGTGGCCAAAACGCAGCGCAGCCGTGGCAAACTCATTTGCAATGCTGGGATTCACTTGCGGATCGTATCCCTTGTACTCGCCAAGCAGCGCCATGCCGCTCTCCCCAATGATGAGGGGTAGCCACTGCTTGAAGGTGATGTGCTGCATCTGGGCGCCCACTATCTTGCGTGCCTCCTGGTACAGCGTGTCGCCATCCCAGTGGGGGTTGATGTCACGCAGTTTGCCCGCAATGCGATTGTGCTCTCGCATCCAGATGGTGTGCATAGCCAGCAGACCCACCTGCTCATTGACGCGAATGTCGCCAGAGACGAAGCAGTTCATTTGGTTCTCGTCCAGATTTCGGCGGCAATCCATGCCGTCCTGCGGGGCGGCAAATGGCAGCATGTCCTTCTGATTGGGGAAGTGAACGCCGACGCGGAGCAGACCCTCGTCGGTGGTCAGATTGCGTAGCTCCTGGGCGAATGCCGTGTTGTAACCATACATCTGGGAAGCATCGATGTACGAGGTAAGCTGATTGATCTGCTCGCGATGCTGCACGCTGTCGAAGAAGAGCGATGTCATGCCGGAGCCACAGATGGCGCTGGAGCGAACCACATCGATGCAGCGACGATTCTTGACACGCGGATCGTTGGGAGGCACCTCGATCGGATAGCAGGGTGGCGCAAACTCACAGGTCTTCTTGCAGTCCACACCGTCCCAGCTCTCCGAGCTCACAGAGGGTATAGCATGATCCAGATCATGATCGAGGAACTGTCCCCACTGCATGACCATGTGCGTGATGCGGGTATCGGGAGTTATCTCCTTGGTTGCGACCAGCGAGGTGGATACCAGACGAGCACTAGGCTTGGGATGACCTGCATACAGGCGTCCCTTTGTCCAACCCACAGGCATGCTGAATCCGTTCTCGTAGATGGGCTGGGCCAGTCGCCTGAATGCCGTCAACGAGGCACCCCACGTGGGGTGCATCAGGTTGTTGCAGGTGCCCTCGATGCTGCGGTATCGCGAATGGAAGCACATGTCCGTGCAGTTGGGCATCTCGCGATGCTCCATGCAGCCCGACAGCTCCGCTACCAGATGCAGATGCTCGCGCGACAATAGATCCCGGAACTCGTACTGTTCACTGCTCATGCTCAGATTCTCGCCCCGCTGCACATGCTTCCTGATGTTCACCAGCGTCCGCTCATAGATCTCTGCAGCACGAGCCAACTGCCTGGCCTGACCCGTAGGGGAAGCGGAAAACGCGCAACAGTTCACCATAGTTGGGTGGCGCACCCGTGGAGCGGTTAGAGAAGAGCGTGTCCAGCGTATTATTGATGGCCACATCGATTTCTTTGGCAGCTTCAGCGAAGGCTACGCGCACGTAACGATCTCCTGGCGCCAGGTCCACATTGTTTCTGCAGGTAAAGGGATGTATACTACATTAAAAGAGATAGATAAAGGGGACAAATATACATCTCTCACAAAGTTCGAAGAGGAAGAAAAGCCTCAAGCATAGACAATTCATATAACAAGGACCCTTCCTTTGATTAAGAGAAATGAGTTAGTTGAGTTAGAATCCGCGGGGGGATTCTACTATCTGTTATTCAAAACGCGAGAGAAACAGTTATCTCTCAGATTCATATTAACAAACAGATAAACCACTCCTTCAAAGAAAGTAGTCTTAAACAAAGTGGGGGAAAAATTTAGAATAAGAGAAAGCACTCCTATTCTCATCCTATCTTTTTCTAATTCCTTTTCAACATCTTTTTATAGAGTTTTGGAAAGATTTTTTTATGTTTTACACTCATTATAGCTGGCTCGAGGTCAAGGTTCAATAATATATAATATAATATTATATGTTATGTATAGTATAATATATTCCTCTTCTTTTCTCGTTTGATACTTAATTGTTTCATATTCTATTCCCATTATAATCTTTTGCTATACCTATTCTCATAAATTCCTATTCTACTTCTACTATATTTCTGCTATCTTCCTAATGTATTCCTATTCTTTTTCTGTTCTTTATTATCTACTCTTCTTATAGTCCTATTCTATTCCTATTTCACTCATATTCTGTTCGTATCATATTCCTTTTCCATTTTTATTATTTTTTTATGCTATTCCGATTATATTCTTATTCTCTTCTTATTTTAATCCTATTCTATTCCTATTCTATACTTTTGCTGTTCTATATCATATCAATTCTGTTCCTTAAATATTCCTATTCTACGTCTATTATATTTATATTATACATCTTTTATATTCCTATTACATTCATATTCTTCTTGCGTTTCATTTTCTATTCCTGTTCTGTTCCTATTCTATTCCAATTATATTATCATATATTCCTATTCCAATCCTATTATATTTCCTTTTCTATTTCTATTCTTTTCCTATTCTACTCCTATTCTATTCCTATACTAATCCCATTAATTTGTTTCTCTGTTCTTATTTTAATATCCATCAATATAATCTTTAATTTCTGAGAAATGTAACTGTAATGTACTCGTACACGTGGTATATATGGCTATATCATGAGGGCGTGCGACTTCTTGCAGCATAACGCTTTAATTGCAATTAGTTATTGTTGTTCTTGCTGTTGTTGGGCACATCGGGGTTGCTTAAAATGCTGTTTCCTAGTAAACTCCAAAAGTAAAGTAAAGTTGTTTATACGCCGAGGTTCTTAGCTGCCAGCGGCGACGGCTGTGCCACACTTTTTTGTGTGTTGGCAGAGCTAAATCCGCGCCAGGCGCTGGCCAGCTACAACAAGGCGAAAAGCAACAACAAAAACGACAACAAAGAGGAGCTGCTGCAGGCGCATTAACAACAATTCGCGGGGCACATTCTCCGACGCCGCGCAAGGAATTTTGCCTTTGGAAACTTTCGCTGTGTAAACTTTGCCATTGTCGGCGTGGTAGGTAATAACTTAACGACCATAATACACCCTGTTGCACCACAACCAGAGTCCGTTGCTCACCACTCACCACTCGCCACTCTCTACTTGCCACTCTCCAGCTACCACACACCACTCGCCACTATCGCAGTACGCAGTGGCTGCAACTGAGGCGCCAACTGGCAAGCGGCAAGCGGCAACTTGCTACTGACTTTTTCCACTGCCTTTTTGTGGCTGTGCTTTTCTACTTTTCTGGCACGCCTGGGCGTTCTTTGCATGCCCTACCTAGTTGTGCCTCAACGCAGTACAACAGCTACTTCAGGCAGTTGCGACAAATCTAAAGGATTTATCTTGCCAGTAGCTGAGGCTTAATATATGTGCATTGAGGTCTTAGGATGGCTGGTGGGTGAGAAAGAGCATGCAAGAAAGAAAGAGGTCTATACACACATATGCATATACACCAACCAATCTAAGAAGTCAATTTTACACGAAAAACCTATTTTTAGTAACATACGTAGATGAATTATTTCAATAAAGTGCATAAATAAATGAGACATGGAGGACGAATTAATACTGCTTTCAAAAAGGGATATCTGATAGTTTGTTATATCTTCAAACATGCCCAAACATAATAAAATTAAACACAGTCAACATACAGAGATCGAGTTCTACTCTTTCGGATTTTTCTAACAATTCTATATAAAATGTCATGTTGGCTTTAAAACCAACATATGATTATGAATATCAAGTCAAGAATCTGTAATTATCTTGTGAATCGAAGCTATACAACAGACGTGAAGTTTGTTATAACTTTAAAGTTGCAGGAAGTTATTGTATTGTAATAGTAGTGCATAGTAGCTTCATACATATGGTAGATGTCTTAAGACAAAAGCAAGTACTTACAAGGAGGAAGCATAGCAAATAAGTAACTTATACAGATATACAAACAAGTTGTTGATGGATATTGCGTAAGTTTGTTGTATACACATGAATGTGTCTTGTATAGAACAAATTAAGTACGCTAAAGGTTAAATATGTGCCCACAACGCCGATTACATTAAATTCAATTATTTTCAATATTCAATTTGAAAAAAAACCAGAAGCTTTTGAGACATAATTTCACCTAAATTCATCATTAATATAGCCCAACCTGTAATACAAATTTAATAACAAAATCAAAAAGTATTTTTTCTTCTTACAGTCTCTTCCTATTTCTCTCTCTCTTTTTTTTTTTTTCTGACATTAAGTTTACATACCATCTGTTCTTGTTCTTCTTCTTCAGCAAACAGATCGTTTGTTTTCCTACTTTGATCGTGTCTGTCTCGGAGTCCCATCACTCGCTCTCTTTTTCTCTTCCCCTCATCCCCTTTTACTCTCTCTCTTTCTCTCTCTCGTTCTCTATAATTCTGTATCCCCTCTTTCTCTCTTTCTCCCATCTCACTCTCTCTCTGCAGTGTATCTTCCAAGTCGATCAGTGCACGTTCCTCCTGCATGCGCCTTGCTGGGTTAGTCTTTTTTTGTGGCTGTGTTCTCTTTGTGTGTTTTTTTGCTCCACATGCTGCGGCAAGTCGGTAACGTTTTTCCGTGGCCAGTGGCACCCCCGACTCCAGTCTCAGCCTCCGCGTCAGCCTCAGCGCGTCCGCGTCGCCACATCCTGGTGCAGGCAGTAACAGGATAAGCTTTTTGTTTTACGCCAGCATTACCCACAACTTAGGCGGATTTTCAGTAGGAGCTGCTTGTTGCTGTTGCTGTTGTAGTTGTTGCTGCGCTTGCTGTTGTTATTGTTGCTGGCGCTGCTTTCAGCGGTTCTCGCTCGCCTTTTTCGTCACCCCGCTGCCGTTTTCCGTTCACAATTCCGGCTGCGCAGCTTCCAGTGACTCAGCATAGTTTTTCACTTTTAACGTTTGCCTTTCCTCGGCTTCTCTTCTTTTTCAATTTCGCTGCTACTTCTTTTTCTTCTGCTTTGGCGTCGCTTTGCTGCGGTCTGGCCCGGCTGAGGTTGGCACAGCGTAATGAGTAAAGTTTCTAATGCTGCTGGCGCAACTGTAAGCCGTTCCTGCCTGAATTTTTCTCCTCTTCCTGCGCTCGCTGCAGTTGCTGTTCCTTTGAAGCTCCCTTCTCTCCCTCCCTCTCTTTCTGTCTTAGTTTCTTTCCTCTGCTGTGCCTGGCAAACCAAACTAAATGATGCGTGCACACACAGCACTAACACACACACACACACTTACACTTGCATACAAGCTCATAAAGGAAGCGGGTCATGTGGCAGCCGGGACACTGCCTCGACTACTGCCTCTGCCCCACCCTTCCTCCTGCCACGCTGTATTATGCATTTAAAAAGGGCTGCGTAAGCAACGCCTTTTCTTGCCTCGCTTCGCTTTGCTTTGCTTTGCGTTGCAATGAGAGAGATTTGTGGGCCTGCTTTGGTTTACCGTTTGTGCCGCTTTTGCTTTATCTGCCAGCACAGACCCCAAATTGATTTACGGCTGCGCTCGCCAGGCACATCCTCTCGTGCCATGCCCAGCCCCGTCGGGCATCTTTGGCAAAAAACAAGTTCCCAGTCCCATGAACAACTTGTCAACTCAATTTCAATTTGGGCAATTTGAACAACTTGTGCGGTTCTCCCGTCCCGGCACAACTTCTTCTTCTACGTCTTCTTCTGCATCTCTTGCATATTCTTTTCCCTTTCCTATCTGTCTGCCTGACTGCCTGTCTAGCTGTCTGTCCGTCCGCGTGTCTGTCACGTTTCCTGCACTGTCTTGGCACGTTCCTCGTGCAGGCCAACTGGCACAGTGCAGCATCACAAGTTCTGCGCTTTCATCGCCGCTTTTTGATGCCTTTCAGTGCATATTTTATGTGCAGCTTAGCCCCGGGCACAGTGGGTCGCAGATACAGGTACTTCAGAGTTCATGTTGTGGCATAAAAACTTTCTGAATGCGAGTTGAAATGGAAATACAGATCTTAGTCTACAAAACATGACTGCGCAGCAAAGTGATAATATTTAAATTAACATTACAGTCAGCTGTACTGACACTAAGCTGTTAACCAGACTGTGACTCACAGAACAGACTATTGAACACTGCCTTGCTAAAGAAATTCGATATAAATTGATGACAAGAAAACAACACCAATTTCTAACGCGTTAACCAATACTAAGCTATTGGTTCAGATTAACAGAGAAGTTAACAGAGACTTATCGCTTCCAGACAACACCACAAAACATTTCTGTATAGGAAAGTGATAACATTTAAAATTAACATTACAGTTGGCTGTTAAGCGCATATTTCTATCGTAATAAAGCTGTCAACAAGACATTGAGTAACAGAAGAAAAATCGAGAGGAGATGGACAGTAACAACACTGTGAGATAGTGATTGAAAACTGTCTTACCAAGAATAATCGAGAAAAGAAAAAATGAACGCAAATAAAAACCAAGTTATTAGGCCGCTTACTAACTCTAAGCTGTTGTAAGAAATTAACAGAAAAGTTTACATAGATTTGTTACTAAAAATTAGTAAAGCAAAAACGGCCAGTTAGGGATTAAGGAATGTAAAATATAAAAGAAAACTTTAGTCAGTAATGAAGCTTTTACCAAAGTCAAGTGGCCAACACGTTTATCAACATAAAGCTGTTAAATAGATAATGGCAGAACAACGAATTGTACACCGTTTTTCTTAGAATAATCGAGGAAATAAAAAAACAAGTGAATAAAAAACAAAGCTAATGTAACAAATTAACAGAAAAGTTTACAGAGATTTATAACTAAGAATAAGCGAAAGAAAAACGGCCAGTTAGAGATTAAAGAATGTTGAATATAAAAGAAAAACTTTAGTCAGTAAAGAAGCGTTTACCGAAGTCAAACAAAGTCCTTCGCCCACAGTGCCGTTGAGTAAAAGCTCGCATTACGGACTTTTTTAGTCGCCTTTATGCGTCGAAACTATTTTTCAATTAATTAAGCAAGTTTGGCGAGCTTTTAAACGCGTTTTAAGTGCTCGCTGTCTTTTGGGTTCTCTCTGTCTCTGTCTCTGCTCCGCCTCTGTCTCTGTCTCTGTCTCTGTCGAGAGTACTTCGAGATTGCGTCCGAAAGTCGTTTTCTTTGAGCAGAACTTGCGCTTTGAATGCACTGCATCAGCTCAAGGCGAAGTCATGAACTTTTGCAAACTCACCTGATGGTAACCAGAGCGGAGGCGCTGGCACGGCCGAATCTGTTCTTCAGCTGGCACTCGTATCGCCCGCCGTCGAGGATGGTCACATTCTTGACAAACAAACTGCCAGCGCCGCTTACTTGGTATTTGTCAGTCGATTGCACGTTAGGATCGATGAGGCGTCCGTCGCGACGCCATGAAATCTAGAGAGGAAGAAGAAGGGGCGAGGTTAACAAGTGGCCAAGCAGGGTGGGGAAAGTTTCGACTTGCCTGCAGGCCGTCTTCGGGCTGCTCCGCCTGGCAGGGCAACTCAATAGTTGTGCCCGTAATGGCCACCAAATCACTGGGCTCAATGGCCAAGCGCGGCGGCGATTGCGAGCGCTCCACCTTAATCGTTGCCTCGGCACTAACCTCTCCATTCTCATTGCTCGCCGTGCAGCGATAGACACCTGAACACAGAAACGGAAGTGCAGGTGGAGGTGCCATTGGAAAGGGGAAAGTGGAGGTTAAACGTGCTGACCAAAGGGAGGCGGTTCGCTGCCGTACTTACCCGCATGTTGCTCTTTGGCCACGCTAACCACCAGCTCCGTGTTCTCGTTCTCCAGCAGCAGGTCGCCGCTGCTGCTGCTCGCGAGCAGCGGTTCGCCATTGAATTGCCAGCTAATGCTGGGCAACGGATTGCCGTCGGCATCGCATTCCAGCACAAAGGATTTGCCCAGTTTGATTGTTTGGTTTTGTGGGGCCATTAAAATTTCGGGCAAATCTGCAACGAGCAAATGCAGCCGGCCGTGTATTGAGCGATTTGAGCAATTCTCCCGCTCCAAATGGTAGCAGAGGCAGCGGCAGCAGCAGATGCAGCGGGTCGAGGCATATCGAAAAAAGAAATCTCCACCAGCTGCCCTCGGTCATTTTTCTATGCCAACTGTTTGTTGCCGCTGCCCCTGTTACTGGTGTTGTTGTTGTTGCTCGCAATGCATAATGCAAATACAATTTTCATTGCATACTTTTTGGCGGCGCTTAAACAAACTGGACGCCATTTTTGTGTGCTCTCTGGAGCAGGAGAAATAGGAGTGTTTGTGTGTGTGTGTGTATGTGTGTGCTTGAGTGTATGTTCGCCTGTTTGTCGGGTTAATTATGCCGACCAAACGCGACGCCTGAAATGCTTCAACTACCACGCCCAACGCGACCACAACGCGCCTCTCTTTAACATCACCTCCCCTCCCCTCCCCCACCCACTCGACGCTTTTGAAGTGCGTTCTTTAGCCAGACGCACAATAGTTTATAATTTTTACTCTTAATTTGCAAAATAATGCGCACATTTTGCACTTCATTTTGTGCACTGTGACCACAAATTATAATGAACCATTGTGATTAAGGCGTTGCACAAATGCAGCTTCCCCCGCCCGACACACCGACACTCCCTTTGGCCCCTTTTCACAGCCCCTTTTTCCTATTGCTGCCATAATTGCATAGTCACGTCGTTGGGTTTGGCTTTTGCAAATTAAAGCGGGCGCGTTAAAGTCAGCACAGTAAATAAAATACAAAATAAATACTGTGGCAAGTTCAGTATTTATGATGACAGCATCTACGTGCCTCAGTCTATTTTGGATATATTTTAATTAAAATAAAGCTAGTGTCTGTGTACTTCACTTTCATATACCCTATTGGAAAATCATTCAGGACATTGCACAGTGGACGGCGTTGTATGGAGAGCGCGGCCCTACAATACTTCCAGTTGAGCTAGAGGCTTGAAACTTTGCACAAAATTTTTTAATATCATTTATAAAAATTAGCCAGATCGGACGACTATATCATATAGCTGCCATAGAGTCTCGCTTTTTGTGCATTGAGACCCTTTTACGTGCACCAAATATCAAATATGTCCATTCGGGAAGAAACGCAAAATGTGCCTAACAGTAATGTAAATTACTAAGTAATAAAAAGGAAATAATAAAAAAAAACATATTTAATAATCACAAACATAGTAACGGGATCACAACAACAAACCGAACGCAGCGCTGTAACTAGAAATTAGACCTTGGAATAAAGGGGGACGGCGTTAGTATTTTTAATTTTTGAGTACTTTGGAGCAGATTGGCGCAAATGAGTTCTGTTTTTCCTTAAACAAAAAACATTGACAAATACACTAGTTAAGGTTTCATTAAGGGAATCGGGGGGGGAACACAACTAAAACTTTAACAAAACATAGAAAAGACGTTCACAAAATGCACAAAAAAGGTTAAATTTATATTAAGTTTCACATAAACGTAATATCAATAGAAAAAATATTATAAAAATATTTTATCAAAGTAAATACCTTCAACTTTCAAAACCATTTTAAATTTTAAAATTTGCACAATTATAAACCGAGTTTTACTGCTTTGAAGTTTGCGTTTGCTTGTTGTCAAATGCACTTCGTACAATTGCGCGCAGCAAAAGAACACAATCACGACACTTTAGTTCTATTTTTAGAAAGTACCGTTAGATTTGCAGATAAAACCGATTTGATCTTGATATATTTGCACATTTTAGAGATGGTTTGGCTACTTTATGAGCAAATCGGCTGTGCTACCTTTTTTGATTTTTGGCCTATGGGCGCAACCACATTGGTGCGTCAAATTATGACAAAAAATAAAAAAGTATATTAGAGAGAAAAAAAATAAAAAAAATAGAGGTAATAACAAGGGGTTTTTTTTATAAAAAAAAAAAAAAAAAAAAAAAAATTTAAAAAAAAAAAAAAAAAAAATTGATTTGTTGGCCTATGCGCAACTATTATTAAAACTTTGTTTATTATTTTATAACACTTAAGTCAACCTCTAGACGTGACGAATAATTTAATACTTAAATGAAGAAGATATTTCTAAAAATCTAACCTGCCTTTGGTTTATAGAAATATTAAATGATGTTTAACATCTGATATGTGCTTTATTAACAATCCACCCTCCCGTTTGTTTATCGAAATTCTATATAATGTTTAATATCATCTAACTATTTAACTTCATCTTCAAAAATCTTCTTTCACTCATTATCTATCTATACTCGTATATTATTTTTTTTGGCATATATGTACATATATTATATCTTAATGAATTGAATTGTAAAGAATATGGTAAGTCACTCCTGCTTTTATACAGTGCCTAGCTTCAAATAAATAAAAATAAATATACTCGATAGTATTATCATTAAAACTGTTCATATTTATCAAAAATCTGCATATTTTATAAAACCTTCAAAACCTCAATTGTTCATCTTATTCTTGAGTTGGGATTACGCGATCATTTTTCTCAATATTCGATAGATTCTGTCCAATAAATAAATTCTAATACATTTTTTGGACTTCTTGGCTTTTACAGAAATTTGAAAAATACTTTTTTTTCCGAAAGAATTAAATTACTTAACTTACCCCCTCAAGCACTCGTAGGATCATCTAAGGGGCCATAGACAGTGGAGGTCCAGTAAGCCGGATACACTTCTCTGTCTCTTGTGGAGTTTTTGGGTACTTTTCACAATTTCCCTCCTAAATTAGAGTTGGAACGGTGTCCTGCACGAGCCGTTCAAAGGCAATAGCAAACTCTATTTTGTTGCTTATAACATTAACTCTCTAGTATATTTAAAACTTTGAATTCTGTCACACTTGTCTCGCATAAGAAGTATCGGCTCGGTATTGAATGGACTACCTGACCAAACCTTCATTGTATCAATGTCCAGACACTTAAAGAGTACAAAACAAGAGTAACAGTCGAGCGGCGCGCGACAGTGGGATACCCATCGACCTTTTGAAACGTAAAGAGTCAATAATTGTTCAATACTTCTATGTGTGTGCGTTTGAATTCGCACTGTATGTCCAGATGAACACACAGATCTCAGCTATAATAAAAGCTAGAGACACCAAATTCGGTATGAAGGTTTCTGTTGATCCGGGACAGGTGAAGTTTATTTCAAATGTTGGGTGCCACGCCCCCGCCCACGAAAATCAAAAATTTCATCTCTTAAGGTGACTTGCGAGCGACATATAAAAGATACAACTTTCTGAGTAAGACTATACTTAGCTAATTATAATACCGACATAACGTCAAAATTTCAATCCGATCGGGCAACAAACACAGAAGTTATTAAACAAAAACCTTGTTCGTTTTGATTTTGATTACAGACCAGCAAGCTGTGACGTCATTGCAATGCTCATGTAGGAATGAAAAGGAAAGAGAATGCAAGCGCGTAGCGCCATCTGTTGTTTTTCTCTTATTTTCTATGCACACGCATTTTTTGCATTCAAACGCACACACACACATACATACATATGTGCTTGACCAATGAAATGATACACGCATATACACGTATTCATACACAGACGCATATAAAGGGTTACGTTACGTGATATTTCTATTAAGTAGAAGTATTGTACAATTATTGACTCTTTACGTTTCCAAAAGGTCGAAGGGTATCCCACTGTCGTTGTCCCCTTGTTTTCTTGTTTTCAATGGTCGAAGGGTATAAATAGTACCCCTCTTATTCCTCACCCTGATCAAATTCAAACGTGACAGTTTTCAATTCGTTAGACCATTAAAACAGGCTCTCAAAGCCAAATTCAATATATATCAAACAAAAACCCGTTGGATTGATTTGTTCGACCAATTAATCTGAAGCTTTGAATGAATCCAATCGAATGCAATAAAATCGACTTAAATCATGACGCCGATCGGGATGAACAAACAGCTACAGCAGCAGCAGCAACAACAACAAGACAACTGCATAACGAAGTTGAAACTGGCCCATTGGAGGGCCATAAGGGTCGTCGGCGATAAAGCCGGCGACTCGATACAAATTAAATCGACTGCAAATTGTGTTAAACGCGACAGTTGCGACTGCCACAGTGCAGCAGGAACATGAACGGCGCCCAATCTGGACAGACGGCCTCCCATTACTTCCCCGCCCCTGCTCCTCCCATGTGGGTGTTTGCTCACTCACCCTTGACTTCGATGCGGGCGGAGGCCTGCACACTGCCCAGGCGATTGTGGGCCTCGCAACGATACGTGCCCGCCGTCAGCTGGCTGGGCTGGAGCAGAACGAGGCTGCCGTTCGCCTGCAGCTGCAGTGTGGACGTGGACTGGGACAGTTGGCGCCCATTGACGAACCATTGGATGTCTGGCAGTGGCCAACCGGAGGCGGCACAGTCGAGCAGTACGTGCCCGGCACCATGCAGCGCCACAATTTGGTCGTGCGGCTGCAGAGTGAAATGCGGTGGCGCTGGTGTCGCCGCCGCATCCGCTGCCCACACCTGATTGCTGCTCCCGGCAGGCTGCTGCAAGGCTGCTGGCTCTGAATGGGTGTGCAGGCTGTTCAGGCTGTTTAAACTGCTGTTGGATTCGTGGACCGTCATGCGTACGGGCGGAGACTTCACCTCGCCCATCTCATTGCGAGCAATGCACTCGTAGATGCCAATGTCGTTTGTGTCCACCGCGTTGATGCGCAGCGCCCCGCTGGGCATGATCTGCATGTGTGGCGCTTGCTCCACACTGATCTCGTTGGTGTTGTACATCCAGATGAGTTCCGGCTTGGGCAGTCCATTTGCATTACAGTGCAGAGTTACGTCTTCCCCGCTGATGGCTTGCGTATCCTCGGGCACGTCCAGAAATTGAGGCATGGCTGTATTCAACATAAGCATTAAAGAGTTAACAGTTAATGTAATGGATACATAACATGCGCTGTTAAGTTCAAGTGAGGAACACGGTGAGCTATCGACCAACCGCCACAAGAAATAAACAGAAAGAAATTTAGAAGATTTTATAACCTTGCACTTTTTGGTATCAATTTCCTCCGATTGTTTCTTTAAATTTAATTAACAATGGTACAGGATTTTATGTAGCATTGGTAATAAATACAAGAGACTCAATAACTCTAATAATCATATCGGTTGATTTGTTTGAGTTGCAACAGCAAACGGACAGATTCCTTTCTTTATCCCGATTCAGTAATATCAAAGCTGTTAGAGCAGCCTCATTACGATGTGGTCTGCCCTGTATTTTCGTCAACTCTGTAATTATCTCTACATTTTACTTTTCGGGAATCTATCATTTTTTTTATTACTCAAAAAAATCTTTTTTCAATAAAAGTGTTTTCAAATCGACTTCAAATAAAATCTTATTTCAATAAAAGTGTTTTCAAATCGGCGTGCAACCTTTTAATTCATGTTTAAATCGTTATCTGTTTTCCTCAATTCCTATTCAATCATAAAATTAACATGTCAAAGAATTATATATTTTAAAATTATTGGTTTACATATACGAGGTGTGTTCAAAAAGTATCGCGTAATTTTGAATTTTCTCGTGTATAGCATTTTTCGTTTGGTTGTGAGAGGCGTAAAGCTTATAAGTGAGTTAAGACCAAATATGATAAGAACACACAAGAACCCAAATCTCGATCACGACTCCACCACATGCAGTACATCCGCCACGAGCAGACAGTCAGCGAAGTCCCAATAACAACAACAAGCCCAATGCAGCCCAACATGAACCAAGAAATTGCACAACAAACAACAGCTCAGCAAGAACAGGCACATTGACTCCAGCTACGACGGCAGTGCATCCGCCACGTGCGCTGCATCAGCAGAATGTCTGCACCGGCCAAGTCGTGGGAACGCCAACGACATCGGACACCATCAGCGACAACGGCGCAGCCACAACGGCAGCGGCAAAGCTACAGCGGCAGCGACGGCTTCGACGACATCAGCGACGTCGGCAGAGAATAGGTTTAATTATTAATTGTAAAACTCAGTCCAGTTAGTTCCAAAATTAACACCAATAAAATCTGACGTGTTCTTTTTTTGAAAGAAAATTAAAA